>CM035169.1:73818019-74121762 GCA_020205615.1 Panax quinquefolius | reverse complement strand
AGGTTTAGTTCCATTTTGAATATCGACCTAAAGTAATATGTTAAAGGTACTTAAAGTACATAATGAGTCTTACTTTAAAACACTTATAAGATGTTAATGTAAGAAGAAAGGTAAGGTTTAATGGAAATTAAATGAAGAACACAAACACGTTATGAAAGTTAACCGTGAACAACGCTCAACGTTGGTAATTAACCATTTATGATCGAATGCTTGCTAAGGACGTAAGAACGTTAATGAAACGAACAAAGTATAAAGAGTTGAATCGACCTTTAATATCGAAGTTAATTTAAATAAACCATAGAAGAGAAAGAAGTTGGTTAAAACCGAAAAGTTAGTTTGTGTAATAACTAATTACAAGGTGCTATGTGAATGTATCACGTAGATCCCAGAAGACCGAGAATAGTTGAATTATAAATTCAAGACGCCAAGGCAAGTCTTTCTTAACGCCATTCGACCTTTGTGTTAGTCTAGTTTTTTACATAATGCATGATATACAATGCGTGAATGGTAAATAGAAAAGAGTCGATGCTCTGCTTTATTTTGCCAGACAAGTATCAAGAGTCGATTGATTTGTTTACAAGTCCGCTGATATAGAATCTGTTAACGCTATCCTATGCCAAGTATTTAGTACGGATGAGAAGGTAAGTTTGTTCATGTACAAACAAAAGTATTTTCATCGATTATTCGATGGGCACGCCGAGGTTGCCAAATGTTGAATGTAAATACGCTTAACGAAGAGTGTCGATCAACATAGTACAATACAGTCGATCACCCAGACGTGCTCGTAAGTAAAGACGGTGGATAGCCTTAGTGTTCCGATATCCTTTTCAAGTATGAAACGAAAAGAGTATGTTCATGGTCTATCGACCGTTCATTATTCCTAAGCTATTAAATATACTTTGGAAATGTTGTTATGAGAAGTACTAGTTAAATGTTTTGTAGTGCTTCATAGATAATTGTTTAGATATGGAATTAAAGCATGTAATTGTTAGAGTGATATTCATATGATTCTTTGTTAAGACATTGAGCTAGTTATGCTTTCCGGCCTTGCTTGAACCATATGTTCATAGCTAAAGCTTCTAACTAACCGAGAGTTCTATGAGAGATAAAGGCAAGGCTAAGATGGATAATTAATCATCCCGTAATAGACTAGTATATTTGTATGTAATATACTTATGAAGAACAACGAATGTATTGGGTTATGAACTCGGGAAAGGATTTATTACAAATGTAATACAAAGATAGTAATTACACCCATTTTGTTGTTATCTCAATGGAATGATTGTATGGATTGTAGTATCATGGAGCACCATCACGCCAGGGTGGAAGATACTTTGATTTGGGGCGCCATGTGTCAGTATCGAGCATTAGGTTATAAAACTTAAGGGTAAAGAAACTTAGGCTAATAACCTCGTAGGAAAGAAAGAGTCCAGAAAAAGTTAACTCGAGTCAAATGAGTTAATAAGGTATTGAGGAAACTCAGCATCAAAAGATTTAAAAGATGGAAAGTAACCTAAATGGATTAAATGTGATTTGTGCTTATATTATTGTATTATGTACTAATTAATTTGTTATGTGTTATCAGAGATGTTGGTTGATAGCTTGATGCATAGGGATATACATGTGATCAAGAAGGGGTCCGTGAATCGAGAGTTGAGACAAGATATGTGCTTCATAAAGCAGTACATACCGTAGTGATTCTAGAAGAGTCGGAGCCCGAGGAATATTACTCGAGAGGAGGACTATTTGGAGGAGACTATGGGGATAACATTATATTTGAATATAATGATTGATGGAGGATGACATGGAGGTAACATCGATTAATATGGTGATGCTCGCCTAGAGTCTATACTCACCGAGACTATGAGGGCAATTTACCTCTCGGTGCTTAACCGAATGTGCAACTACATAATAAGGTATAACACTATAAAGAAGAGATCATTGATCTCTATGGGGCAAAAGAGTCTACAGAGTCGACTATGAGATAAAGTATGATGAGAAAGTTCTCATGACCGACAAGGCCAGTGACTATAAGAACGAGGTCATATAACTTCGCAAGAAACTAGTTGAAAAAAGACTGTAAGATAGCACGAATGTCATATATAAATGATAAAGACATGACGAGGATTTCAAGCTTAAGATAATTTTGTTATTCTATTTAGTCGATAGACTCGACACATACTATAAGTCGAGATATTGTCTCGATTTCGCAAACCGTATAATGAGAATGCCGTTAGATAAGACTAGGGAGTATTATGGTGAATACTTTTGTGTAGTGACGTAAAACCCTCTTTTGTATAATTAAAGGGTAGTCTTTTTGTAAATCCCAATTTTTGTAGAAGTCAATCGTGGGATGTATATGTAATAGCTTTTGGGCTACAGAAAGCAACTTGTAAATAGTTTTGAACTATAAAGAAGCATTTTAATATAAGGAAGTTTTTATTTTTAATTTGCTTTGTGGTGTATGAGTTATTGTCCAATTGTTTGACGACTAATAACGAAGTAAGTAAATAAGTAATAACGGAAATTTATTTATTTAATCAGAAATGCCGCCAAGAAGAAGACAACGTAACCAAGAAGTTTTAATCACATAATGAGAACGAGGGGACCTAATAACCCAATGCAAGAGTTCGTTAATTTATTAACTATGTCGATATAACCAAGTCAGGGGTAGAGCACCATGAGGACCTAGTGGTAGCCCTAACGACTACCTTTAAGGAATTTAAAAGTGTAGGTCCACCGAATTTAAGGGAACAACGGACCCAATGGAGGCCCGTATACATGGGTCAAGGAAATAGAGAAGGTGTTGGTTATTACAAACGTAAATGAGGCATAAAAAAGACCCTTTGAGACCCATATGATGAAGGGGGAAGCTAATCATGGTGGGAGGCTCAAAGTAGGTGGGGTGCAGAGCTTAAGCTATTATGGGAAGCAGTTTAAGAAGGTGTTCTTTGAGAACTATTTCCCTACTAGCATGCAAGGAGAATGGAGATTAAGTTCCTAGAACTAAGCAGAGGGGACATGATTGTTCTCAATATGCCAAATTCAATGAATTGGCAAGGTTCTCCCCACACCAAGTGGACACGGAGGAGAGGAAGGCTCATAGGTTCGAGCAGGCCTAAAACCCTAGCTCTATAAGAGGATATCGGTTTTTCAAAGTGCTTCCCACGGACCATTCTCGAAAAGGCGATAATGGCGGAGGGTGGTAGTGAGGCATTGACCTAGTACCATAAGGATAGGAAGAATAAGGGTAAGGGAGAGGGAGGAAACAAGGAGAGGTTGCCAGTGGAAGTGGCACATGGCTAAGAGGAAGAATTTTAGCCCCAGGAACATCTGGGGCAAAACAAGGGATCCTAAACGGAGGATGGAGGCATGTAAGACATGCCAGTAAGACTCATCCGGGAGTCTGCACGAAAGGGAAGACCAGTTGTTGTTATAACTGTAGGGAGGATCATATATCTCCCAACCGCCCTAATCCTAAGAAAAGTCTGGGGATGTTTTGTTTGTGGGTCGGTAGATTACATGGCAAGAAATTGCCCAAAGAAAGGGGAGGGTAGTAAGGGTTCTGTAGTGGTAATTTAGTCATTATTGGACCAACACCATCGTTGGGTAGACCTCACCAACATTTAATATGACAAACCAAGATGTCGTTGCATCAATCTGGATGTAGCAGTTAGTGTATCATTCCAAATCAAAGAAATAAATGCTTACGTGTTATTTGACTCGGGTGCTACTTGTTCTTTTATAGCATGTGGATTTGCTCAGCAATTGGGATTAAGTCCTAAAAAATTAGAAATACCTTTAGACGTTAAGGTAGCAAACGAGGAGATAATTTCCATTGAACACATTCATAGGAACTCAAGCTAGAAATATGTTGAAAAAGGGGTGTAAGGGTTATCTGTGTCATGTGGTGGATACCCAAAGAGTGGGAATGTCATTGGAACAGATAGCGGTGGTTCAAGAATTAACAGATATGTTTCCGGAGGACTTACCCGGTATTCCGCCAGATAGAGATATAGAATTCGTGATTGATTTGTTGCCGGGTACGGCACCAGTTTCAAAGGCAACATATAGGATTGCGCCAGTTGAGATGAAGGAGTTAATGGTTCAGTTACAGGAACTATTAGATAGAAAGTACATTCACCCAAGTGTGACACCATGGGGAGCACCGGTGTTGTTTGTAAAGAAGAAGGACGAATCGTTACGACTTTTTATCGACTATCGAGAGTTGAACAAGTTAACGATTAAGAATAAATACTCGTTGCCGGTGATCGATGATCTATTTGATCGGTTGAAAGGGGCAAAAGTATTTTCTAAGATATATTTGTTACGTGGTATCTTCAATCAAGGTGAGGGAGGAAGATATACCTAGATTGCTGCTCGTAACTCGTTATGGGCATTACGAAGTTTTTGGTTATGTCATTTGGGTTGACAAATGCACCAACCGATTCATGGATATGATGAAGCGAGTGTTCAAATAGTATTTGGACAAGTTCGTTCAGAAGTGTTCATTGATGATATTCTAGTCATTCCAAGATGCCAGAAGATCATGCTGAACATCTAAGAATAGTGTTGGAAACACTACGGAGGGAGAAGTTGTATGCGAAGTTCACTAAGTGTGAATTTTGGCTCGAACGAGTGAAGTTTCTAGGACATGTTATAGACAAAAATGGCATATACGTAGATCCAGCGAAGGTAGAAGCGGTGAATGAGTGGGAGCAACTGAAAATGCCAACCGAGGTGAGGAGTTTTCGGGGTTATGGATACTATAGAAGGTTCATTCAGACTTTTCTAAATTAGCTACTCTCACCGACAAACCGACAAGGAAGTCATTGAAGTACGAAAGGATGTAAAAGTGTGAGCGTTGTTTTTAAGAACTAAAATGAGGTTGAATGAGGCACACGTGTTATCTTTACCAGATGATACGGGAATTTTGTAGTTTATAAGCGATGCTTCACATAGAGGACTAGGTTGCGTGCTTATGCAAAGATATAGCAAAGTCATCGTATATACGCCACGCCATTAAAGGATTATGAGAAGGTCTATCCTACTTATGACCTAGAATCGCAAATCAGTAGTGTTTGCTTTAAAAATATGGAGACATTATTTATACGGGGAGAAGTGTGAGATATACACGAACCATAAAAGTCTCAAATATATCTTCTTCACGTAAGGAGTTGAATATGAGGCGTAGAAGGTGGTTAGAATTGATAAAGATTATGATTGTGGATATCTTATATCATCCGGGAAGGCGAATGTAGTAGCCGCATTTATTGAGCTCGGAAGGGTAGAGAGAAATTATCAATGTTAATAACTTAGAATGAGTTAATAACAGAGATGGCGAGGATGGAATTAGAAGTTAAGTTACCAAGTGAAACGGAGAGATGTTATTTGCAATAGAAACCCCACCAACGATAATAAAACCAAGTTAAGGAAGTACAATTTAAGTACTAAATAATGCAAAGCGAGATGAAGAAGATAATGAAGGATGACATGAAGACTAAGTATAACCTTGATAAAGAAGGTTTACTTGCTTTGAAGGAAGAATTTGGATTCCAAATAATTCGAGTTGAAAGAAGGGATTATGTGCGAAGTCCCATAGTTCGAGGTACTCGATACATCCCAGTAGTACTAAGATGTATCAAGAACTTTTGGTGGCCGAACATAAAGAGGAGATTACGAGTAATATGTTAGTAAGTGCTTAACTTGTCGTAAAGTTAAGGAACACCAAAGACCGAGTGGTGATCGATCTGAACCACCGGAGATTCCAGAGTGGAAATGGGAGCATATCACCATGGACTTTGCGGTGGGACTTCCAACGACAAGAAAAGGATATGATGCTATTTGAAGTAGGGTCTTATGTCTTTCTAAAAGTATCACATTGGAAAGGGAAGACACGTTTTGGGAAGAAAGGAAGTTAAGTCCAAGGTTTGTAGGACCTTTTGAGATTTTAAGAAGGATAGGAGAGGTAGCTTATGTAAGTAGCCTTACCTCCGTAAATGGAAAGAATACACAATGTGTTTCACGGTTCCGTGTCAAGGTATTCAGATAAAACTTGGGACTATAAGCATGTAATAGAGTATGAGTCAATTCAAGAAGAAAAAGACTTAACGTATGAAGAACTTCCGATTCAGATTATTGATAGGAAGGAACAAGTCTTGAGAAATAAAGTAATATCTTCAGTAAAGGTAATTTAGAGTAACCACGATGCTGAAGAAGCAACGTGGGAGCTCGAAAGTAAGATGAAGGAAAAGTTTCCTCATTTATTTATGTAAGAGTAGCGAGATTCTGGAGACAGAATCCTTATAAGGAGGGAAGAATGTAACGCCCGAAAATTTCAAATTTTCAATGAATTAAATTTTATTAGATTATGTGGATTAAATGAATTTAATTGAGTTATTATGTGAGTGAGATGTTCAAGGTCGTCACTATGACCTAGAATGTGTGGATGTGGTTAGTGATTCGGCTCGCGTGCTAGAATTAATTATTGTGAATTATCAAGACGAGAACAAAGGTTTTCTTAGATTGTTTCATAAAAAACACTATTCATCCGATGTCGTTCAGAGCTAGGGTTTGAAATTCTGAGAAACGCATAATGTTCGAATATGACGATATTATGAATATCCAATAATATTTCCGTTATTGCAAACGAAGTTTTTACCTGCGGACTTAAAACCTAAGGGTTTGAGAAAGAGGTTTCTGAAAGGGAAATGGAAATGTATAGTCGTTTCGATTATTATCCGTATGGAATATGAGTATTATACGAGTATGATATGATGAATAGTACGACATATAATACGATTATTATATGAATATTATACGAAGAGAATACGTGAATAATACGCATAGAATACGAGTTGTATTATTTGAGTATGAGCTAAGGATTTTATCCAATTCAATTGGACTTGGATTAAATACAAGCCCAAGTCAAGGCCCAATATTAGATTGGTTAAATCCCAATGTTTATTAATGTCAAGCCCAATCCAAAGAATTAAACCGTGGGTCTAACCGCATGGGTCAAAGGGATGGGTAAAACCCATGGGGATGACTTCTATGGGCAGGTGGTGGGCAGCCACTTGGTGTGCAAGGCAAGTGAATCACTTGGTCACCAAGTATTTTACTTGGTGACAAAGTGGTAAATAAGTAAGGAAGTGGAGAATTGGACTATTTTGCCCCTCATTTGTTTTTCTATAAATATAAGGCTTATGTTGGCCATTTGGTGGTTTTACAAAGTTTGTCCAACATATTTGAGAGAGAGAAAAGAGCTAGAAAGTTATAATCCTTCTACTTCCAAGCAAACCAACAGACGTTTATCAAGAACGTTAATTGCTTCAAAGGTAAATTCCTATAAACCGTAATCTTCATTCTTTTCGATTTCTTTCTCATAGAAGAATCGTAGATGAGTGGAGAGTGTTTATCGAGAAGATATAAGAATGCCTTTTAGTGACCATATCATGGATAGGCCGCCACCAAATAGAAATTGTATTTACACGAGTTAAAACCATAAAAAGTCTTGAACGTGAACTTAGTTGGGAATGAATGTTCAAGAATCGTAATAGCTAAGGAATGTGTCTATTGCTTTAGTTAGGATGTAGATATGAAATCCATGGAGTATTCCATGTGATTTGGCTTAGAGAACATTAGTAACAAAGTTATGTCGGATTTTGTGAAAATAGACGTTAAACGTCGAAAATGTATAAAGTCTGAATTAAAGGTCAAAAATTGTCGTGTGACTTGAAAACGTTGGTTTCCAATGTCAACACGTGAGATAGGGTAATTAAGAGTCGTTGGCGAAAGAATCGTCGCATTTCGACTTATAACGAAGAAAACGAGTATTGAAAGGATGAAAACGTTAAACGAACACTTGAAAATGAACTTAAAGGTGAATTCCGAGTTAACGGATTCAAAAATGTGAAATTCTTATACGAACACGTAAAGGATGTAATTTGTGACTTGTAGGAATTGAATGGGTCAATTCGGATGTAAACGAACAAATTAGGAAGCCGGAGTTTCGTTAAGAAACCAAATCTGTTTTGGCCAACTAGTGCATAGACTTGTCGCCATAACGCCAAAACCAAAGTAAAATGATGAAAGCACACAAACACAGACTTCGATTCGAAAAGTACCGCTCGCTAACTGGCGTCAAGCAAATACCACTAAAACATATATGGGCCAGCTATGGCAATACTTAAAGGGGAAAAAGTTGACCAAGTTAGGTTTAGTTCCATTTTGAATGTTGACCTAAAGTAAGATGTTAAAGGTAATTAAAGTACATAATGAGACTTACTTTAAATCACTTAGAAGATGTTAATGTAAGAAGAAAGGGTAAGGTTTAATGGAAATTAAACGAAGAACACAAATACGTAATGAGTGAACCGTGAACAATGTTCAACGTTGGTAATTAACCATTTATGATCGAATGTCGGTTAAGGATGTAAGAACGTTAATGAAACGTAACGAAGTATAAAGAGTTGAATCGACCTTAATAACGAAGTTAATTCAAATAAACCATAGAAGAGAAAGAAGTTGGTTAAAACCGAAAAGTTAGTTTGTGTAATAACTAATTACAGTGTGCTATGTGAATGTATCATGTAGATCCTGTAAAGACTTAGAATAGTTGAATTGTAAATTTGAAGCGCTTGAAGGCAAGTCTTTCTTAACGCTTGTTGACCTTCATGTTAGTCAAGTTTTTTATGTAATGCATGATATACAATGTATGAATGGTAAATAGAAAAGAGTCGATGCCTGTTTTATTCGGGCTAGACAAGTATTGAAGAGTTGATTGATTTATTTACAAGTCTGTTGATATAGAACTGTTAACGCTATCTTATGCCAAGTATTTGGTACGGATGAGAAGGTAAGTTTGTCTATGTACAAACAAAAGTATTTTCATCGATTATTCGATGGGCACGCGCGAGGTTGCCAAATGTTGAACGAACACGCTTAACGTGAAGAGTGTTGATCAACATAGAGTACAATAGGCTGATCACCTAGAAGTGCTCGTAAGTAAAGACAGGTGGATGGCCTTAGTACCGGATATCCTTTCCATGTATGAAAACGAAAAGAGTATGTTCATGGTCTATTGACCGGTTCATTATTCCTAAGCTATTATATATACATTGGAATTGCTGTTATGAGAAGTACTAGTTAAATGTTTCATAGTGCTTCATAGATAATTGTTTAGATATAGAATTAAAGCATGTAATTGTTAGAGTGATAGTCATATGATTCTTTGTTAAGACTTGTTGAGCTAGTTATGCTCATTCTTGCTTGAACCATATGTTTGCAGCTAAAGCCGAACGAACTGAGAGTTCTATGAGAGATAAAGGCAAGGCTAAGATGGACAATTAATCATCCTGTAATAGACTAGTATATTTGTATGTAATATACTTATGAAGAACAACGAATGTATTCGGTTATGAACCTGGGAAAGGATTTATTACAAATGTAA
Organism: Panax quinquefolius; assembly: GCA_020205615.1. Lineage (NCBI taxonomy): Eukaryota > Viridiplantae > Streptophyta > Magnoliopsida > Apiales > Araliaceae > Panax > Panax quinquefolius. The sequence goes on along the minus strand of CM035169.1, from coordinate 74,112,311 downwards.
TACAAAGATTGTAATTACACTCATTTTGTTGTTATCTCAATGGAATGATTTTATGGATTGTAGTATCGTGGAGCACCATCTCATTGGGTTGGAAGATACCCGGATTTGGGGCGTAATAGGTTTGTCGTGACCTCCCGTAAAGCAAGGAACCCGAATGAGGTCATCACCGGTAAGCTTATCATAAACTCTATAAGAAGTATATACCTTATTTGATATCTGGTTCTACCCATTCTTTTATTTCTCCTACTTGCGCTCAACGTTTAAATTTTACTCTAGAGAAATTAGACTTTGACTTATCTGTTGAAACTCCATTGGGAGAAACCTTCATTACATCCATTGTATATAAGTCTTGTTTGATTCAAATTGATAACTGCACGTTACCTGTCGATCTTATCTCCTTAAAAATACTTGCATTTGACGTGATTCTAGGGATTGATTGGTTAACTACTCATCATGCTAAAATTTATTGTTTTCGTAAGGTTGTTAGCTTTCATATTCCTAATCAACCTATTATGCAAATTCAAGTGACCAAACCATTAAAATCAATCACAGTTATCTCAAGCCATAAACCTATTCGTTTATTGAAAAACAGATGTCAAGCTTTCTTAGCTCATGTCACAGATTTAAACAAAAATATGTCAGATTTGAATGATATTTTTATTGTTAATAAATTTCCTAACGTATTCCCCGAATAACTTCTTGGCCTACCCCTTGAACATGAAATCGAGTTTGGTATCGACCTTGAACCCGGTACAAAACCCATTTCCAAAGCCCCATATCGATTGGCTCCTATTGAACTTCAGGAGTTAAAAACCCAACTACAGGAATTGTTAGACATCAGTTGCATTCATCCTAGTATGTCTCCTTGGGGTGCTACTGTTCTATTCGTGAAGAAGAAAGATGGAAGTATGCGACTTTGTATTGATTATCTGGAGTCAATCATGTCACCATCAAAATAGGTACCGTTGCCTCGCATTGATAACTTGTTTGACCAATTGCAAGGAGCCAAATTCTTTTCAAAGATCGATCTTCGTTCTAGATATCATCGATTAAAGATTAGAATCGATGACATTCCAAAGATTCGCTTTTAAAAACCTATGACGGCATTACGTAATTCCTAGTCATATCTTTTGGATTGACTAATGCTCATCTTCGCCTTTCATGGATATAATGAACCGAGTATTCAAGGAATATTTGGATCACTTTGTGGTCGTCTTTATTGATGACATCCTCATATATTCCAAAAGTCGTGAAGATCATGAGAAACACTTGAGGTCGATACTCCAAAAGCTTCGTGAAAACAATCTTTATGCCAAGTTGAAGAAATACGATTTACGCTCGAGGAAGTAGCATTCCTTGGGCACGTAGTATCAAATCATGGAATATCTGCTGACCGCCAAAGATTGAAGCTATTCAAAGTCGGAGCAACCTAAATCATGGACCAAGCACGTAGCTTTCTCGGCTTAACTGGTTATTATCGGAGATTCGTAGAAGGGTTTTCTCGAATCGCTACTCCATTAACTCAGCTGACTCGAAAAGATTCAAAGTTTGGTTGGAGCTAGGAATGTGAAAAGAGTTTTCAAGAACTCAAGAGGAGGCTTATTTCAAGACCTGTTCTGAAAATACCATCTGGCTCGGAGGGATTTGTCATCTACAGTGATGCTTCAGGCAAAGGGTTAGGATGTGTTCTCATGGAATATGGGAAAGTCATAGCCTATGCCTCACGACAACTCAAAGAATATGAGAGGAATTATCCTACTCATGATCTAGAGTCAAGCACTATCGCTTTCAGACTTAAGATTTGGAGGCATTACTCAGATGAGAGAAGGTGGAGATCTATACGGATCATAAAAGCCTCAAATATTTCTTCACTCAAAAGGAACTCAACATGCGTAAGAATGACGTTGGCTCGAACTTTTGATAGATTATGATCATACTATTCAATACCATCCCGGAAAAGTTTAACGTGGTAGTCAAGCATTGAAAGTAAGATCATACGCGTACGAAAAGCGATATTGTCAACGAAAGGCCCATTTTGTATGACTTGCAAAGGATGGAGATAGAGTTAAAGACCTGTGGACCCATGTGATGATGGCTAACATACGAGTTGAATCGACTTTAATCGATAAAGTTAAAGTCGCTTTCAAGCTACTGCACACGGAGGACGATGCGTATGAGGAAGAAAGTGCAAGAAGGTGCTATGCCGAAAGCAAGAATTGATGAAGAAGGAATACTTCGAGTCAAATCCAGACTTTGTGTTCTTAACGACCCTGATTTAAAGTATAAAATCATGATGGAGGCGCACAACACACCGTTTACAATCCATCTTGGGAGTACCAAAATGTATCGTGATCTTCAACATATATTTTGGTGGAGCAATAAAAAGAGAGAGATCGCAAAGTTTATCTCAAGGTGTCTAACTTGTCAACGAGTCAAGGCATAGTATCAAGTGCCAAAAGGTCCATTGCAACCACTTGAAATTCCATAATGGAAGTGGGAGCACATTACCATGGATTTCGTTACTGGTCTTCCCAAGGTTTCTCAAGACATAGATGCAATTTGGGTCATTATTGATAGATTGACCAAGTCTGCTCATTTCTTACCTATACGAGAAACTTATACACTTGAACGTCTTTCTCGTATGTACATAAACGAGGTTGTAAGATTGCATGGTATGCCAGTATCCATAGTTTCTGATTGAGACACAAGATTCACTTCAAGATTTTGGGTTAATTTACAAAAAGCTATGGGCACGGATTTACGATTTAGTTTGGCATATCATCCTCAAACAGACGGGCAGTCAGAGAGGACTATTCAAACTCTTGAAGATCTATTAAGACTTTGTGTCTTTCACTTAAGGAAGTTAGACAAGGTTTACTGTGACGCCCCAAATTGTGTGTACTTGAAACCCAACTTAAGGCTTCACGATACCATTTCTATGTTTGAATAATACTAATAATAATATAACATTCAAACTTAATTTACATATGCATCAAAGTTTACTCCTGTGCACTAGACCTTTAAATACATTCCTTACAATACAAGATATTAGATATATATATATATATATATATATATATATATATATCATTGTCTTAATAAACTATAACTATTATACAACATATTATAATCTCATTCGAACCACTTTCCTTTCCCTTGTTTCTTTCGAGCCTTCAAAGTTGATCATATACATAACTCGAAAACATTTAATTTAAGTAAGAGTGAGCATTTGAGTGCCCAAAGAAGTAAAAACAATTATATATATATATATAAGTTGAAAGAATTTAAATGTTTTCTTTACATAACCCTTCTACAAACTAATCAATAGTTGTGAAGTAATCGAACCGATAATAATAACATAACAACCCTCTTTCAAATTTTGAAACTATGTATCAACCATAAATGGGGTTTAAGTAACATACTATGAACATTCTTTTCATTTTCGAAAAGGTTTAGCAGAACTTCATCCAAGCGAAACCGTCATAACTTACTAGCACGGAGGGTGATCAAATGTTGTACTCTCAGATTGATCAACACTACATTACAAGAACGATGTTATCGTTTCACTTTGTCGCCTCATGGGCGTAAAAAGTTTTTTCCCATATAAGGGATGTTCATACTTGTCGTGGTTCCAAACCAAAGGTTTTATCTTGCTTCAACAATAATCTATAATTCATATATATATATATATATATATATATATATACGTAGTAATTGACAAAGGTGTATCAACATGTGAATAAATACTATGATTATCCAAGTGCGACACTCAGATAACCATTTATAGATATTAACGAATGTAATATATATCCGAATTATCATATACTAACATGTTGATAGTCAATGATTGTATATAATATAAAGTTAATAACTGCATAAAGAATAATATAATTTCAAACATTCTTACTCATGTCCATCAGATAAAGAAAATGCAAAGGTGGGATACTTGCCTGATCTGCTGCTTACAATTCTCAACTTAGTTCTATCTCTTTTATCACGACCTATCATTAATCAGATCATTCGTTCGATTATAACAATATATCATAACACATAGTAATCGCTTATTAAAACAAAGACATAACCTAATCACAAAGATCACACATATCCAAATACTATGAATCACAAACAATCATTAACACAATCAAAATATCTAAGTCTAAATCAATTTCAAATATACGCTTGTACCAACAACCTTATTTCGGGCAATAATCGAGTCTAAGACTCTATTAAATTAATATCAATAATAATAATTAATTAATGAAATTCATCACAAAATATTAAAAGTCCTTAAAAATAACTTAAAATATTTTCTTATGCCATAATATAATTTTAAATGATTTTTCAAATATTAAAATCATTTTTAAATCATTTATTTAATATTATAATTAAATAAATTAAATATCATTAATATTCCAAAAATATTAAATATTTATGAAATATATCCAAAATAATTAAAATATAATTTTCTGGACATTAAAATAATTTTTAATAATTTAAAACAAATTAATATTAATTATTTAATCATTTTCTAAATAATGTAAAATAAAATAAATAGGAACCGTCGATATAGGCTATAGCGACGCTTATCTCATTGCCTTAGGTGTTCTTCACCAACCCCTGTAACACACAATCGGTGAACGAGTGGGGTACTTTGACCAATAATAAATCTCCATCTATGAAGTTTCGGGAAAGCTATAACTTGGATCTTGTAGTACTAGTGCAACACTACATGTAACAATCAATAAACATGTCATATAACATCACAATAAAAAGTTATTAAGCATTAAACTAGTTGTCATCACTGCTTTTTTGAAAATTCAGGTTACCTGTAATTTCCTATCACGGCTTCGGCCAACGCCATTCACGGCTTAATATTTATCAATTTGTTCATTTTTTTGGTGGTCTAGGCGTCGGGTTGTGTACATAAACTTACGAAAAACATGTTACAACCAAGTTTCATGTCTAAAATCAACAATCACATAGATCTAGGTCTTCAAACTTATCGTCGAACATGAACTTCAATTTCGGTTTTCCGAATTTAAAAATGAGATCGAGTAGCCTACTTTGGATCTTTATATTTCTCATTCGTGTTTGATCTAAGTTATATATTGATTCCAAGTTGTAGTTAACATGTAACAATACAACTCTATTACATAAAACATATATAACAACAATAGATCAAGCAAATAGAGGCAGGTCAAAGTCATTAAACTCATATTCTTGATTTTCCGGAATTTCCAGAAAACCAATTCGTGAACATCTGTGCTTAGTTTGACCATTCATTAATTACATCTGTTGATTATTTAAGTGATTTAAAAGCATGGATATGTAGTACAACTAATAGGCTACATATCGGATACAACAACATCACCAAAACATCTAACAAATTGACGATATAGCTTCGATAAAATGATGTCAGCATCGTTTTCGATTTTCGAAATTCGCCTTTGAAACTCTTCGTCATGCTTTCATTAACCGAGTGTGACCATGAATAACTTCTAATCTACAATAGATATGGACTTGATTATTTTTGGAGATTAAAGAAAACATATCAGGCTACACATATCAACTTTTATAACACAAAAAACATTAAAGAGCACAGAGATATAAGGCTTGACATTCACTGTCAAACATCAAAAAATAATTTTCCAGATTTTTGAAAAGCTTAATTTTGAACAGTTTGATGTTATGGATTCAACAAATACCAACCTAGATCATCAAAATAGACTATAACTAACATGTTTTAACAATCAATCATAACATCTAACACAAAATCAAAAATCAAATTTCTAAATTAGGGTTTACCTCTTTTAAGCTCGATTTCGATTTCGCTTCTTCCGATCCGATATTGGTGTTAGTGGGGCTTGGTTATAAACCCGATATAGCAAGGAAATTTCGTAGGTTTGAGCTTGGAAAAATATGGCCAAGTGTTTGTGAATAAATAGGCCAAATAATGTACATTTTCTCTTAAATTATGTAATTAATTAATCTAGATGCATTGGATGCTCACAATGGCCGATTCAATCAATAATTGAGTATTGGATGCTCAATTGGTAGGGTAGGAGTGTTTTCTAGCAATAATGTACAATAATTCACTAATAATACACTAATGGGACAAAAGGGCATTTTGGTAATTTCACTTAAAATGTCAAGGACATTCTCAGACAAGGTAATTAAATCTAGGATTTATTATAAATCTTACACTTTCCCAAATAATTTCTAGGCTTTGACAAATTAACATAATTGTGCAATAAAATCTTAATTAAACACAATCATTCACAATTAGGGTTTTCAAATAATAATTAGGTTTTTCCTAATTATCAAGATAAAATAGTAATTAGAGTTTATTCTAATTACGTAAATTCTAATACAAGAGAATTCATATAACATAACTACTACCCAGTCTTATCTCATAACCGAAGTTTAATAATTAGGGTTTAACAACACAATATTAGGTTACTTAATTCAATTTACCATAATTAACCAATCATTATATCTGTCACACATATACAAAGACATATTTATAAGATCGAAAAATCACAATATAAATAATATTATGATATTATTCTCATCTCTTGATCACAATCCCAATTTAGGGTTTGGATTTCATATCCGACTTATCCTTCAGATACAAAGATCAATAATCAAGTTAAAATAATTAACTTAAATATTCGAACAAATTCATATAATAACATATTTATTATTATAATTTAATTGTCACTTCATATATTATTTAAATAATATATAAATTATATTTTCATGGAAAATAAATAATAAAAACATTTCTACTTACGTAAATTAATTACCATAAGAATATAATTTGTAGTAATTAATAATTCTAAAATTATTTCTAATTTTTCAAGTAATAAATATATTCGCATTTATCGTTCACATTACTTGACACTTATCCTCATCATTAAATAAAAAAAAATTATATGCAAAATTTCTTATTTATTTTTATAGAAAATTTCGGGTTATTACAAGTTCTTATCATTGGTGGAGTTTTCCTACAACAACAGTTATCAACCAAGTATTAGCATGGCTCCATTTGAGGCGTTATATGGAAGAAAGTGTCGTTCTCCAGTATTCTGAGATGAGGTGGGTGAAGCAACATTGTTGGGACCGGAGTTGGTACGTATGACTACGGAAAAGATTCGAAAGATCCGACAACGTATAAAAACCTCACAAGATCGACAAAAAAGTTATGTTGATCTTCATTGAAAGGACGTTGAATTCAATATTGGAGATCATGTGTTGTTACGTGTTGCTCCATGGAAAGGAGTTACGAGATTTGGAAAGAGAGGAAAGCTCAATCCCCAATTCATTGGCCCATTTTTAATCCTCGATCGAGTAGGAACTGTGGCCTATAGACTCGCCTTACCGCCAAGTATGTCTCGTGTTCATAAAGTTTTTCACATATCTATGTTACGTAAATATGTGAAAGACCCGAACCACATTATTGAATTACAACCGGATGAGATAGCGGAAGATTTAACGTATGAAGAGGTACCTGTTAAAATCTTGGATAAGAAGGATCATATTATACGCTCCAAGGTTATACCTCAAGTCAAAGTTTTGTGGAGAAACCACGGTGTTGAGGAAATGACCTGGGAGTTAGAATCTGAAATAAAGTCAAGGTATCCTCACCTCTTCGACATACCAGGTACGCACCCTAATTTCGAGGACGAAATTTAAAAAGAAGGGGAGGTTGTAAGACCCCAACTTTTATGAATAAAGATTATTTTTTCTCGAAATATATTTTTGAATATTATGGTGTGGATTTGATATAATGTTATAGTTGTGGATATTATTTACAAATTTTGCAAAGTAAGCAAGTGGTTATATAATATTCGATTGGTCGGGGAATATTCATTTTAACAGGGAATATTCGTACGACGGCACAATCATTTGTGGACCCCACAACGAAAGTATTGTTGTAGTTAGAAAACGACAGAATTATCTTTTTATAAAAATAACGGTGAATGTTTACCGTTAAACTGTTGAACTACTCGGGGGTAAAAGTATAGTAATACGCGTGGTTTTATAGTAGTACATGATATTGATTATTGATGCTTACGTGAGAAGTCACTCAGTTATACTCAATTATTGCTACAGTAATTGTTGCATCATATCCCTCATATTATTGATTCAATTATTGTCACAGTATCATCTGCATAATATTTATTATTATTAAATTAATAATCGAGACGATAAAGTTATTCATATTATTATTTGCAATATTGACAATGTCTAGAAGTTCTATCAAGATGAGGTTTGGTCACCTAATTGCGCACCAATAAGGAGAAATCCTTATCGGAAAGCCCCCTCTTTCCTGGAAACGACCTTGATGTTTGTTATATTTTATCAGTTTAACACTGTTGAAGGCTAACGATAAATTATTCTGCATTATCTTAGTCATAATATTTCTTACTGGGCTAGTTGAGGTCACCCTTTCTTTCATTGTTTTCTTCAGGAAATGAGAATATAGCTGGGACGAGTTGGGGAAAGGATTGACGGTCCAAATGGTTGTTTTAGTAGTCATCACTATTCTATAAAATAGTGTGACAATAAATGTAATGAGGACTCCATTGAGTGTGGATATTTTCTAGATAACAATATTCTTATTAAAACTCTTAGATTATGTTTATTCGTATTTTACACGACTGTTGTATAATTAAGTTGTATTTGAATTTTGTACCATGTATTTGGCGACTCAAGATGGGTGATGTATACCTATTTTGAGGGCGTCACAGAAAATACTGGCCTTTGATGCTATTTTAGGATTCGATTGGTTAACTACACGTCAAGCTTTTCGTAAGGTTGTTAGCTTTCATATTCCTAACCAACCTATTATGCGAATTCAAGCAACCAAACCACATAAGTCAATCATTGTCATATCAAGCCATAAGTAAAGAGCCCCGAGCCTTTCTCTGGTGACTTCCTTGTGTGGAGTGCACCGAAGCCAAACTTTCTATAGGGGACGTTGTGAATAACGGTGGCAAGTTGATAGGTATCAATGTGACGTACTATCCAAGTCTTGGATGAGAGTCACAGTTTTGAATGATATTTCTATCATTAATAAATTTCCTTACGTATTCTTGAAGACTTCTTAGCCTACCCCTAGAGCGTGAAATTGAATTTTGTATTGACCCCAGTACAAAACCCATTTCTAAAACCCTTAAATATTTCTTCAACCAAAACGAACGTATCATGCGCCAAGGACGTTGGCTCGAGCTGTTGAAGATTACAACTATACCATTCAATATCATCGTGGAAGAGCGAACATGGTAGCTGACGCGTTGAGTAGAAGATCGTATGTGTTTACGAGTGCGATGTTGTTAAACACAAAAACCCATTTCGTATAACTTACAAATGATGAAGATATAGTTAAAGACTCTAGGGACCCACGTGAAGATAACGAATATACGAGTAGAATCGACTTTAATCGATAAAGTTAAAGTCGCTCAAGCTACACACCCGAAGCTAATGAATGTGAAGAAGAAGGTTCAAGAAGGCGTTATCTCAACCCTCGATTTAATTGGCCCATTTGAAATCCTCGATCGAGTAGGAACTGTGGCCTATAGACTCATTTTACCGCTAAGTATATCGCGTGTTCATAACGTTTTTTTTTTATGTATCGATGTGACGTAAATATGTGGATGACCCAGACCACATTATTAAATTAGAACTAGATGAGATAGCAGAAGATTTAACGTATGAGGAGATACGTGTTAAAATCTTGGATAAGAAGGATCATATTCTACACTCAAAGGTTATACCTCAAGAGTTAGAATCTAAGCAAGGTATCCTCACCTCTTCGGCATACCAGGTACATACTAAGTATATCGCGTGTTCATAACTTTTATGAAATGAAAGTATTCAATTTTATTACAATTATTATTTTATTTCGTAAATGGTTAAATTGATAAAAGGTTAAAGTTAAGGGTGATATGTGAAAATTTTGCAAAGTATGCAAGTTGTTATAAAATATTCTTTTGGTCGGGGAATATTCTTTTTGTTGGGGAATATATGTACGACGGCACAATCATTGGTGAACCCCATAACGTAAGTATTGTCGTAGCTAGAAAATGGCAGAATTATCTTTTTATAAAAATAATGGCGGAAGTTTTACCGTTAAACTGTTGAACTACCCGGTAGTAAAAGTATAGTAATACGTGTGGTTGCATAGTAGCACACGGTATTGATTATTGATGCTTATGTGAGAAGTCACTCAGTTATACTCAATTATTGCTATAGTAATTGTTGCATCATATCTCTCATATTATTGATTCAATTATTGTAACAGTATCATCTACATAATGTGTTATATTATTAAATCAATAATTGAGATGACAAAGTTATTCATATTATTATTTTCAATGTTGAAAATGTCTAGAAGTTCTGTCATGGAGAGGTTTGGTCACCTAATTGCGCGCCAATAAGGAGAAATTCTTATCGGAAAGCCCCCTCTTTCCTGGGAACGACCTGGTTGTTAAATATTGTGAATTATAATATTAATGATGAATAAGTTTGTGTTGATTAAAGATGAAATTAATAGTTCCATTGTGTTGGAATTATTAGTGTTAGTGAAAATCGACATTTATTTCGATAATAATTGATGTCTAGATGTTATCAGATAAATAATGTGTTCACATGTGTGTGTTATTGATTAACATGATTTACTATTAGGGGAGTTGGTGCAAGATTGATAATACTTGCATGACTAAATTAAAAATAGAGGTATAGTTGAAGGTACTATAGTGTAATTAGTTTTTTTCACATGTTTAGAACTATTGAGTCACATGATTTACTATTGATTTACATGATTTACTATTAATGGAGGTGGTGCAAGTTTGATAATACTTGCAGGACTAAATTAAAAATGAAGAAAAAGATGAAGGTATTATACTGTATTATTTTGAGCCCCAAAATGTGCAATTATTGAAACTATATTTTCCTATAAATAGAAGCTCATTCCGTCATTATTTTTCACCAATTCACTAAAGCTATAGAGCAATTATTATAGAGAGAAATTATAGAGAGAAAGAAGAAGAGAAGTCTGCTACCTCACTATTCCAGTATCCATTTTTCTTCTAAGGTAAGGGGTATTACTTCTTTTATATTCATGAAGAGAGTTATTTCTTTCAATATTCGTAAGGGTTGTTAAACCATTCTTTATTATTATGTGGGAATAACCTGTCTATGCGGTCTATCGCATGCCTGGTGAATTCTTCTGTTATTCCATTCTTTATTATTTCATTGAATAACTCCGTGCATGCGGTCTATCGCATGCTGGTGAATTCTTCTGTTATTCCATTCTTTATTATTTTGTTGGAATAACCTGTATGTGCGGTCTATCGCATTCCTGGTGAATTCTTCTGTTATTCCATTCTTTATTATTTCATTGGAATAACTCATCTCATACTGGCCTATCGTGATACCGGTGAATTCTTCTATTATTCCATTCATTATTATTCTATTGGAATAACCTGTCTATGTGGACTACCGCAAGCATGGTGAATGATCCTTCGAATTCATTCCTTATTAAATTGTGGAAATGATCTGTCTACGTGAATTACCATATGGCGGGTGAAAATCCATTTGCAATTTCATATATACTAGTATACTCATTTAGTTAAAGTTTTGGCTTCTATACTCCATGAAATTAGTAGAATATCATGGATATTTACGCTTCATCTAGTATCTTTTCATAGAAATATTCTTCTGAGCATTCTTGAATTTTACTCCACAAAGCAGTATCATGTTGACAATTTGGGCATTATTGATTTCTGGATAAATTAGATTATAAATCTTTAAAATTTATCCTTGAACTTGTTTTATTGAATTATTATGTCATTTTCATCATCCTCGTGCTTATATTGTGATAAAAGTCATCTTTAGCTTACGTGCATAGATGGACTTGGTATGATTATGACCATGGATTATTTGGTATAATCATAACCGTAATGTGACGAATGATGTGGTGAAAGTTCTCATTGGCCTGTAGCTCATTGATGGATAGTTGTTGGTATGATTATGATCAGGGATTATTCGGTATAATCATGACCATTGATGATTTCATGAATATCTTTGGCCATGATGCAGGGATGATTCGATTTTATTTATTAAGCTGAGTCTCAGCGATAAAGTTGATGAAAAACTTTTTAAATCATAGAAGATAGTAGATTTTATGATCTACTTGACTCTTCTAATGGATTTCTTATTCCGCTGCAGTTATTGATCTAAAACTTGTTGTCTATTATATTCTATCAGTTGTTATACTGTTGAAGGCTAACGATAATTTATTATGCATTATCTTAGTCAAAATATTTTTACTGGGCTAGTTGAGCTCACCCATTCTTTCATTGTTCTCTTCTGGAAATGAGAATATAGCTGGGATGAGTCGGGGAACTAATTGACGATCCAGATGGTTGTTTTAGTAGTCCTCACTATTCTATAAAATAGTGTGACAATAAATATAATGAGGACTCCATTGAGTATGGATATTGTCTAGATGAAAATATTCTTATTGAAACTCTTAGATTATGTTTTATCGTATTTTATACGACTGTTGTATAATTAAGTTGTATTTGAATTGTGTACCATGTATTTGGCGACTCAAGATGGGTGATGTATACCTATTTTGGGGGCGTCACATATATATATATTAAAAACGACAGATGAGACAGATTTTTGTTTCATTTCATTTCAGTTCTCTCTCCTCGCTACTTATGGGTATCAACTGAGAGTTGCTCCAAAATAGAAAAAGTATATGATTATTAATTCCCCCACAGCATTCTTCCCCTTCCCAAGTTGAAATGGGTCAAAAGAGTGACAAATCCAAACCAAGAACATATGTTGTTAAAGCCAGTTCCTGCTTATGATAATGGGCTGATTCTTGAATGTGAGGGGGCTTCAGTTTTCAGGCGGTTGCGGCTCATGTTAACAACTTCACCCCATTCACTGTCACTTGATTTTGAAGAAGAGCTTGAATTTCCTTTACATTCAAGCTTGTTTTGCATCCTCACGCCTTTCAATTTGGCCTCTCTTCATTTCCTTTTTCTCGCTTTTAGTCCCAAATTCGGGTATCTTCCAACCCGATCGATGGTGCTCCACGATACTACATTTCATACAATCATTCCATTGAAATAATAACAAAATGAATGTAATTACTATCTTTTATTATTACATCTGTAATAAATCCTTTCCTGTGTTCATAAACCAATACATTCGTTGTTCTTCATAAGTATATTACATACAAATATACTAGTCTATTACGGTGATTTATTAATTGTCCATCTTAGCCTTGCCTTTTATCTCTCATAGAACTCTCGCCTCGTTTGGCTTTTAGTCGCAAAACATATGGTTCAAGCAAGAATGAGCATAACTAGCTCAAAGCAAGTCTTAACAACTAAAAACATATGAATATCACATCAATAAGTACATGCTTTATATCAATATCGTAACAATTATTTACTAAGCATCCTCAATCATTTGACTAATACTTCTACTACAACAATTCCAAGAGTATATATAATAACTTAGAATGATGAACCGGCCAATAGACCATGAACATACTCTTTTCATTTTCATACTTGAAAAGGATATCCAAGACTAAGGCTATCCACCCGTCTTTACTTACGAGCACTTCTAGGTGATCAAACTTATTGTACTCTATGTTGATCACACTCTTTACGTTAAACGATTTACGCTTAACATTTGGCAACCTCGCGTGCCCATCGAATAATCGATGAAAATACTTTTGTTTGTTCATAGACAAACTTACCTTCTCATCCGCACTCAAATACTTGGCATAGATAGCGTTAACAGCTTCTATATCAATGCATTTGTAAACCAATTCAATCTATCCTTCAATACATGTCTAGCCCGGATAAAATAGGCATCGACTCTTTTCTATTTACCATTCATGCATTGTATATCATGCATTACGTAAAAACTTGGCTAACACGAAGGTCAGACAAGAGTTAAGAAAGACTTGCCTTCAAGCGTTTTCAAATATATATTCCAACTATTCACATTCTTTACAGGATCTACATGATACATTCACATAGCACACGGTAATTAGTTATCAAACAAACTCACTTTACGGTTCTAACCAACTTCTTTCTCTTCTAGTCTTACTTGTTTTAACTCCGTTATTAAAGTCGATTCTACTTTCTATACTTTGTTACGTTTTATTAACGTTATTACGTCCTTAGCCGACATTCGATCATTAATGGTTAATTACCAATGTTGAACGTCGTTCATGGTTCACTAATTACATATTTGCGTTCTTCGTTTAATTTCCATTAAACCTTACCCATTCTACTTACATTAACATCTTATAAGTGTTTTTAAAGTAAGTCGCATTATGTACTTTAAGTACCTTTATCATCTTACTTTAGGTCTACATTAAAAAGGGAACTAAACCTAACTTGGTCAACTTTTTTCCATCGCCAAGCGCCATGGCTGCATGCAAGATCCTTTGTATATTAGTGGCATGCCATGAAAGTGAGTTAAAAGGTGGTACTTACCGAGTCAAGAGGCATGGCGCCACCACTTTGTATCGGTTTTGTGCAGCGCCGCCGAGTCATGCACTTGTTAGCCAAAACAGATTTGGTTTCTTAACGAAACTCCTAGCTTCCTAATTTGTTCGGTTTACATCCGAATTGACCCATTCGAATTCCTAGAAGTCAGGAATTATATCCTTTACGTGTTCATATAAGAATTTCATATTTTGAAACCGTTAACTCTAATTCACCTTTAAGTTCGCTTTTGCCGCTCGCTTAACGCTTTTACCGCTCAATACTCGCTTTCTTCGTTATAAGTTGAATGTGACGATTCCTTCGCCAATGACTCTTAATTACCTTTATCTCACGTGTTGACATTGAAACCGACGTTTTCAAGTCACACAACAACTTTTGACCTTTAATCCGGACTTTACGCTGCTTTCGACGCTTAACGCCTATTTCAAGAAAATCCGCCATAACTTCGTTACTAATGTTCTCTAAGCCAAATCTCAAGGAATACTCCATGGACTTCATATCTACATCCTAACCAATCAAGATGCACATATCTTAGCTACAACGGTTTCCAAAACGTTCAATTATAACTAAGTTAACTTTCAAGACTTTCTATGGTTTTAACTCACGTAAACACTTACGATTTATTTATTTGGTCATGACCTATCAATGATTTGGTCATTAAAAGGCATTCTTATATCTTCTCTATAAACATTCTCCACTCATCTACGATTCTTCTATGAGAAAGAAATCAAAAAGGATGAAGATTACGCTTATAGGAATTTACCTTGAAGTAGTTAACGCTCTTGATAAACGCCTTTGGTTTGCTTGGAAGTAGAAGAATTTAGTGTTTCTAGCTCTTTTCTCTCAATATATGTTGGTCAATCTTTTAAAACCACAAACAAAAGCTCAACCTAAGCTTTGTATTTAGAAAAAATGAACGAGGGCAAAATGGTCAAAATGGTCCAATTTCCCACCTCCTCACTTAATTACCACTTTGTCACCAAGTAAAGTACTTGGTGACCAAGTGATACACTGTTTTGCACACCAAGTGGTCGACCCACCATGCCCATGGGTCATCCCCATGGGTTGCCCCATGGGTTTTACCCATCCTCGACCCACCTGGCTCTCAATTCGCGGTTTACTTTTTTTCGATCGGGCATGATATATAAAAACATTGGGCTTTTAACCAATCTAATATCGGGCCTCGACTTTGGCTTCAGATACTTAATTCATTGGGCTTGTTTATTAATTCAAGTCCAATTCGATTGGATAAAACTTAACTCATACTCTAATAATACAACTCAGATTCTACGTGTATTATTCACGATATTCTCTTCAGATAATACTCATATAATAATCGATTATACGTCAGACTATTCTTCATACCATACTCAGATACATCCTAGTATAATACTCATATTCCTTACGATAATAATCAAAACGACTATACGCATTACATTTCCCTTTCGAAACCTCTTTCACAAACCCTTAGGTTTTAAGTCCGCAGCTTAAAACTTCGTTCATTATAACGGAAATATTATTGGATATTCCATAATATCGCCACATTCTAACATTACGCATTTCTCGTAATCTCAAACCCTAGCTCCGAGCGTCATCGGATGAATAGTGTTTTTTCACAAACAATCTCAAAAAACCTTAGTTCTCATCTTGATAATTCACAACAATTAATTCTAGTACAAAGCCAGAATACTAACCACATCTACACATTCTAGGTCATACGACGACCTTTAAACATCTTACTCATATAATAACTCAATAAAATTCATTTAATCCACATAATCAAACAAAAATTTAATTCATTGAAAATCAAAAATTCTGCTGCTACATTCTTCCCTCCTTATAAGGATTCATTCCCCGTAATCTCGCTTATTCTTACATAAACAAATGAGGAAAACTTTTCCTTCATTTTACTTTTGAGCTCCCACGCTGCTTCTTCAAAGATCGTGGTTACTCCAAATTACCTTCTGTAAGGTATTACTTTATTTCTCAAGACTTGTTCCTTCCTATCAATAACTGAATCGGAAGTTCTTCATACGTTAAGTCTTTTTCTACTTGAATAGACTCATACTCTATTACATGCTTATAGTCCGGTTTATAAGGACGCAAATACGTATACGTGAAACACATTGTGTATTCTTTCCATTTCGGAGGTAAGGCTACTTCATAAGCTACCTCCCTATCCTTCTTAAAATCTCAAAAGGTCCTACAAACCCCTGACTTAACTTCCCTTTCTTTCCAAAACGTATCTTCCTTTCCAAGGCTTATACTTTTAGAAAGACATAAGACCCTACTTCAAACTCCCTCTTCTCTCGATGAGGATCTCAGATACTTCGTTGTTCATCTTGAGCCGCTACTAATCGAAGCTCTTATCGCTCTTTACCATGTTCCGCCGCTTGTTGTACCATCTCAGGTCCCAACATTCGACGTTCACCTACTTCATCCCAACAAAGTGGTGTTCTACACTTCCGTCCATACAACGCTTCGTAAGGCGGCATGCCTATACTAGCGTGAAAACTATTGTTGTAAGCGAATTCTACCAACGGTAGATGTTCGTCCCAACTCCCTTTGAAATCCATAACGCAAGATCTTAACATATCTTCTAGCGTTTGAATTGTCCGTTCGCTTTGCCCATCCGTCTGTGGATGATACGCCGTACTTAATCTTAACTGTGTTCCCATTTGCTCTTGCAAACTCCTCCAAAAGTTCGACGTGAATCGTGGATCACGATCGGACACAATCGAAACAGGTACTCCATGTCTAGAAATGATTTCTTTGACATAAAGCTTAGCTAACTGCTCTAAATTATACCTAACTCCTATTGGTAGAAAATGAACAGATTTAGTTAACCGATCCACTATTACCCAAATAGCATCGTATCCCTTTCTTATCGTTGGAAGTCCCACCAGAAAGTCTATGGTTATATGCTCCCATTTCCACTCCAGAATCTGCAGTGGTTGTATCAGTCCACTCGATCTTTGGTGTTCAGCCTTAACTTTCTAACAAGTTAAGCAGTTACTAACATATTCTGCAATCTCCTTCTTCATGTTCAGCCACCAAAAGTTCTGACGAAGGTCTTGATACATCTTAGTACTACCAGGATGTATCGAGTACCTCGAACAATGGGCCTCACACATAATCTCTTCCTTCAACTCAGAATTATTTGGAACCCAAATTCTTCCTTTAAAACGAAGTAAACCTTCTTTATCAAGATTATACTTAGTTTTCACGTCATCCTTCATTATCTTCTTCATCCGCTCGCATTCTTCAAGACTAAATCTGCATTTCCTTAACCCGTTCCACTATCGTTGGTCGAGTTTCTATTGCAAATAACATCTCCCTCGTTTCCCTTGGTAACTTAACTTCTAATTCCATCCTCGCCATCTCTATGATTAACTCATTCTGAGTCGTTAACATTGACAGTTTCTCTCTACCCTTCTGACTCAACGCATCTGCTACTACATTCTCCTTCCCCAGATGATATATGATATCACAATCATAATCTTTTATTAATTCTAACCACCTTCTATGTCTCATGTTCAACTCCTTTTGTGTGAAGATATATTTTAGACTTTTATGGTCCGTGTATATCTCACACTTCTCCCCGTATAAGTAATGTCTCCATATTTTTAAAGCAAACACCACAGCTGCCAGTTCTAGGTCATGAGTAGGATAGACCTTCTCATAATCCTTTAACTGACGTGACGCATACGCAATGACCTTGCCATGCTGCATAAGCACGCAACCTAGTCCTCTATGCGAAGCATCGCTATAAACTACAAAATTTCCAGATCATCCGGGTAAGGATAATACCTGTGCCTCACTCAACCTCCTCTTTAGTTCTCGAAAACTATGCTCACACTTTTCTCGTCCACTCATACTTCACCGACTTCCTGTCGATTGGTCGTGGAGTAGCTAATTTAGAAAAGTCCCGAATGAACCTTCTATAAGATCCCGCTAACCCCGTAAAACTCCTAACCTCGGTTGGCATTTTTGGTGGCTGTTCCCACTCATTCACCGCTTCTACCTTCGCCGGATCTACTGGATATTCCATCTTTGTCTATAACATGTCCTAGAAATCAGACTTTTTCGAGCCAAAATTCACACTTAGTGAATTTTGCATACAACTTCTCCCTCCGTAGGTTTCCAACACTATTCTTAGATGTTCAAGATGATCTTTTGGCGCCTTAGAATAGACTAGAATATCATCAATGAACACTACGATTTAACCGGGTCCAAATACTATTTGAACACTCTGCTCATCATATCCATGAATGGTCGCGCGATTCGCCAATCCAAACGACATAACCAAAAACTCGTAATGCCCATAACGAAGTTTGAACGCCGCCTTAGGTATATCTTCCTTCCTCACCTTCAAATTGATGATACCCCAGATGCAAAATCTATCTTAGAAAATATTTTTTGCCCTTTTAATCGATCAAATAGATCATCGATCTTGGGCAACGGGTATTTATTCTTAATCGTTAACTTGTTCAACTCCCGATAATCGATACAAAGTCGTAACGATCCGTCCTTTTCTTTACAAACAACACCAAGGTTCTCCCTACATGCGACACACTTGGTTGAATGTACTTTCTATCTAATAGTTCCCGTGAATCGAACCATTAACTCCTTCATCTCAATCGGGCGCCATTCTATATGGTGCCTTTGAAAACCGTGTCGCTTCCCTGCAACAAATCAATTACAAATTCTACATCCCTATCTCGAGGAATACCTGTAACTCCTCCGTAAATACATCCATAAATTCTTGAACCACCGCTATCTGCTCCAATGATGTTCCCATTCTCGGGTATCCACCACGTGACGATAACCCCTTACACCTTCTTCAACATCTTCCTAGCTTGTGTCATGGTTAGACAACAAGAACGCCCCTTGATTTATTTCCATAAAACACCACCTCGTGTTCCTTAGAAAGCTTTTAGGTTCACACTCTTTTATGACAATCTATTATTGCTTTATGGTTAATTAACCAATCCATACCGAGAATCACATCGAATTCTCTTAACCTTATTTCAGTAAAAGATCTACCGATAATCTATTACCCTTGATATCTACGTAAACAATTCCTATGAATATGTTCAATGGGAACTATCTCCTCATTTGCTACCTTAACGCCTAAAGGTATTTCTAACTTTTCGTGATTTAATCCTAATCGTTGAGCAAATCCACATGCTATAAAAGAACAAGTAGCACCCGAGTCAAATAACACGTAAGCATTTATTTCATTGACCGGAATGATACCGCCATTACATCAATTGATGCAACCGCATCTTGGATCGGTTATATTAAACGCGTTCGGCCGAGGGTCTACCCCATCGATGGTGTTGGTCCAAGAATGACTAAATTACCACTACCGTAACCCTTACTACCCTCTCCCCCTTTCTTTGGGCAATTTCTTGCCATGTGGTCACCGACCCACAAACAAAACATCCCCCTTTTTTAGATTAGGACAGGTTGGGAGATATATGACCTCCCGCCCACAGCTTATACTGAAAACCAGCCTTCCTTTCAGCAAGACTCCCAGATGAGTCTTACCGCATGTCTTACATGCCTCCATCCTCCATTTAGGATCCCTTGTTTTGCCCCAAAGATTCCTGTGGTTAAAATTCTTCCTCTTAGGCATATTGCCACTTCCACCGGCAACCTCCGCCTTTATTTCCTCCCTCTCCTTACTCTTATTCTTCCTATCTTTGTGGTATTGGGTCAACGCCTCGCTACTACACCCTCCGCTATTATCGCTTTTCTAGAATGGTCCCATAAGAAGCACTCTGAAAAACCGATATCCTACTATAGAGCTGTGGTTTTAGGCCCCGCTCAAACCCACGAGCCTTCCTCTCTCCTCCGTGTCCACTGGTGTGGAGCGAACCTTGCCAATTCATTGAATTTGGTCGCAGATCGGGGAACAGTCATGTCCCCCAACTTAAGTTCTAAGAACTTAATCTCCATTCTCCTCAGATGCTAGTAGGGAAATAGTTCTCAAGAATACCTTCTTAAACTGTTCCCATGTAATAGCCTTCCGCCCAAATTTCACCTCGTGAGCCTCCCACCAAGAGTTGCTTTCCCCTTCATCATATAGGTCGCAAAAGAGGTCTTTTCATACTACCACGCTTTTGTAATAACAAACGCCTTTTTCTATTTCCTCGACCCATGTCTGGGCCTCCATTGGGTCCGTTGTTCCTTTAAATTTGGTGGACCTACACTTTTAAATTCCTTAAAAGTAGTCGTCGTAAGCTACTCTAGGTCTCATGGGTGTTTCTACCCTCTGCTTGGTTAAATGCAAATTGTTAATAAATTAACGAACTCTTGATTGGGTTATTAGGACCCCCTCATTATCATTATGCGATTCCGCTTCTTGGTTACGTTGTCTTCTTCTTGGTGGCATTTCTGATTAAATAAATAAAGTTCCATTATTACTTATTTTACTTACTTCGTTATTAGTCGTCAAACAATTGGACAATAACTCATACACAACAAAGCAAAATTTTAAAATAAAAACTTCCTTATATTAAAATGCTTCTTCATAGTTCAAAACTATTTACAAGTTGATTTACATAGCCCAAAAGCTATTACATATACATCCCATGATCGACTTCTACAAAAATTGGGATTTACAAAAGACTACCCTTTAATTATACAAAAGAGGGTTTTACGTCACTACACAAAAGTATTCACTATACTACTCCTAATATTGCTTAACAACATTCTCATGCTTCTGGTTTGCCAAAATCGACACAATATCCCGACTTATAGTATGTCGAGTCTGTCCCGACTCAATAGAATAACAAGCTATCTTAAGCTTGAAATCCTCGTCGCATTTTGCGACCGTCATTTATATATGACATTCGTGCTATCTTTTGGTCTTTTTCAACCAGCCACGAAGTTCTATGACCTCGCTCTTATAGTCCTGGGCCTTGTCACCATGAGCACTTTCTCATCATGTTTCATCTCATAGTCCGACTGCAGACTCTTTTCCCCCCAGAGATCACCGATCTCTTCCTTCGGTGTTGCACCATATCATGCAACAGACGTTACTTGGCCAAGCATCGAGAGGTACATTGCCCTCATAGTCTCTCAGAGGTGTAGACTCTAGGCGTGCATCACCGTATTAATCGATGTTACCTCCATGTCATCCTCCACATCAATCATCATATTCAAATATGATGTTATCCCCATGGTCTCCTCCAATAATCCTCCTCCGAGTAATATTCCTCGTGCTCGACTCTTCTAGAATCACTACGGTATGTCCGCTATATAGCATTGTGTAATCGCCTCAACTCTTGGTTCACTTGGACTCCTCACGATCACATGTATATCCCTATACATCAAGCTATCAACCGACATCTACAATAACACATAACAAATTGATTAGTACATAATACACAATAATATAAGCACAAATCACATTTAATCCATTTAGGTTACTTTCCATCTTTTAAATCTTTTGGTACCGAAGTTTCCTCAATACCTTATTAACTCATTTGACTCGAAAGTTAACTTTTTTCTGACTCTTCCTTTCCTACGAGGTTATTAGCCTAAGGTTCTTCCCCCTTAAGTTTTATAACCTAATGCTTTGATACCAACCCGTGACGCCCCCAAATCCGGGTATCTTCCAACCCGACAGATGGTGCTCCACGATACTACATTTCATACAATCATTCCATTGAAATAACAACAAAATGAATGTAATTACTATCTTTGTATTACATCTGTAATAAATCCTTTCCTGTGTTCATAAATCAATACATTCGTTGTTCTTCATAAGTATATTACATACAAATATACTAGTCTATTAAGGTGACGATTAATTGTCCATCTTAGCCTTGCCTTTATCTCTTATAGAACTCTCTCGGTTCATTTTTGGCTTTTAGTCGCAAAAAACATATGGTTCAAGCAAGAATGAGCATAACTAGCTCAAAGAAGTCTTAACAACGAAACATATGAATATCACATCAAGAAGTACATGCTTTATATCAATATCGTAACAATTATTTACTAAGCATCCTCGAATCATTTGACTAATACTTCTACTACAACAATTCCAGAGTATATATAATAACTTAGAATGATGAACCCATTCAATAGACCATGAACATACTCTTTTCGTTTTCATACTTGAAAAGGATATCCGCACTAAGGCCATCCACCCGCCTTTACTTACGAGCACTTCTAGGTGATCACCTATTGTACTCTATGTTGATCAACACTTTCACGTTAAACGATTTACGCTTAACATTTGGCAACCTCGCGTGCCCATCGAATAATCGATGAAAATACTTTTGTTTGTTCATAGACAAACTTACCTTCTCATCCGTACTCAAATACTTGGCATAGGATAAGCGTTATCAGATTCTATATCAATGCAGACTTGTAACCAATTCAATCTATCCTTCAATACTTGTCTAGCCGGATAAAATAGGCATCGACTCTTTTTTCTATTTACCATTCATGCATCAGATATCATGCATTACGTAAAAAACTTGGCTAACACGAAGGTCGATAAGAGTTAAGAAAGACTTGCCTTCAAGCGTCTTCAAATATATATTCTAACTATTCACAGTCTTTACATGATCTACATGATACAATCACATAGCACACAGTAATTAGTTATCAAACAAACTCACTTTACGGTTCTAACCAACTTCTTTCTCTTCTATTTCTTACTTGTTTTAACTCCGTTATTAAAGTCGATTCGACTTTCTATACTTCATTACGCTTTTATTAACGTTTTACGCCCTTAGTCGACATTCGATCATTAATGGTTAATTACCAATGTTGAACGTCGCTCACTAGCTCACTCATTACGATTTATGTTCTTCGCTTAATTTCCATTAAACCTTACCCATTCTTCTTACATTAACATCTTATAAGTGTTTTTAAAGTAAGTCTCATTATGTACTTTAAGTACTTTTTTTATCATCTTACTTTTAGGTCTACATTCAAAAAGGAACTAAACCTAACTTCGTCAACTTTTTTTCCATCTTCCGGCACACTGCAAGTTGCAAGCATCCTTTTATGTATATTAGTGAGCCATGCCATGAAAGTTAGTAGTGGTACTTTGGCCGAAGTCCAAGTCTTCTTGGCCACCACTTTGTATCGGTTTTGGTGTGCATGCGAGAGTCTCGTGCACCAGTTAGCCAAAACAGATTTGGTTTCTTAACAAAACTCCCGGCTTCCTAATTTGTTCGTTTTACATCCGAATTGACCCATTCGAATTCCTACAAGTCAGGAATTACATCCTTTACGTGTTCATATAAGAATTTCATATTTTGAACTGCTAACTCTAATTCACCTTTAAGTTCGTTTTTTTGCCGCTCGCTTAACGCTTTTCACCCGCTCAATACTCGTTTTCTTCGTTATAAGTTGGAATGCGACGATTCCTTCGCCAACGACTCTTAATTACCTTATCTCACGTGTTGACATTGGAAACCGATGTTTTCAAGTCACACGGCAACTTTTGACCTTTAATCCGGACTTTATGCGTTTTCGACGTTTAACGTTTTTTTTCGCAAAATCCGCCATAACTTCGTTACTAATGTTCTCTAAGCCAAATCTTAAGGAATACTCCATGGAATTCATATCTACATCCTAACCAATCAAGATGCACATATCTTAGCTACAACGGTTTCCAAAACGTTCAATTATAACCAAGTTAACTTTCAAGACTTTCTATGGTTTTAACTCACGTAAACACTTACGATTTCTATTTGGTCATGACCTATCAATGATTTGGTCATTAAAAGGCATTCTTATATCTTCTCTATAAACATTCTCCACTCATCTACGATTCTTCTATGAGAAAGAAATCGAAAAGGATGAAGATTACGGTTTATAGGAATTTACCTTGGAAGTAGTTAACGTTCTTGATAAACGTCTTTTGGTTTGCTTGGAAGTAGAAGAATTTTGTGTTTCTAGCTCTTTCTCTCTCTCAATATATGTTGGTCAATCTTTGTAAAACCACAAAAGCTCAACCTAAGCCTTGTATTTATAGAAAATACAATGAGGGGCAAAATGGTCCAATTTCCCACCTCCTCACTTAATTACCACTTTGTCAACAAATAAAGTACTTGGTGACCAAGTGATACACTTGGCTCAGACACCAAGTGGGCGGCCCACCATGCCCATGGGTCATCCCCATGGGTTGCCGCATGGGTTTTACCCATCCTCGACCCAACCGGGCTCAATTCGCGGTTTTTTTTTTTGATTGGGCTTCGACATAAAAATATCGGGCTTTAACCAATCTAATATTTGGCCTCGATTGGGCTTCAGTATACTTAATTCATTGGGCTTGTTTATTAATTCAAGTCCAAGTGGATTGGATAAAACTTAACTCATACTCTAAAAATACAACTCGTATTCTACGCCAGATTACTCACGTATTCTCTTTCAGATAATACTCATATAATAATCGATATACGTCGTACTATTCTTCATACCATACTCAGATACATCCTAGTATAATACTCATATTCCTTACATATAATAATCGAAATGACTATACGCATTACATTTCCCTTTCGGAAACCTCTTTCACAAACCCTTAGGTTTTAAGTCCGCAGAAAGTAAAACTTTTGTTTGCCATAATGGAAATATTATTGGATATTCCATAATATCGTCACATTCTAACATTACGCGTTTCTCAGAATCTCAAACCCTAGCTCCGAATGTCATCGGATGAATAGTGTTTTTTCGCAAACAATCTCGTAAAACCTTCGTTCTCGCTTTTGATAATTCACAACAATTAATTCTAACAAAGCCGTAATACTAACCACATCTACATTCTAGGTCATAACCGAACATCTACTCATATAACTCAATAAGATTAATTTAACCCACCTTCAAACATTTTATTCATATAATAACTCAAGGTAAAATTCATTTAATCCACATAATCAAATAAAAATTTAATTCATTGAAAATGCAAAGCTTCATTTTTGCATGGAAACATTTCAACAATTGGGAGGAATCAAACACCCAAAATAACAACTTTTTCAAAGTTATAACACAAAAGAACACAGAGAGTAACTCGAATAAGAATCTTTGCTAGAACCGATTAAACAAATCAATTACAATAGAGTAACCCCAAACAATTCTTAATTTTGAGTTTTGGAGGGAAAGAAGAAGAACACACGAGTTTTGGAGGATTTAACCGATAAAGTATACTGGCGAGAGCACCGAGAGGATTCAAAGAGGAAGAAGAACTGCACGAAAAAAGGTCGCCCAATTCGAAACGAGCTCACAGACGCCATTTTCTCTCCTCTTTCTCTATTGTTCTGCAAATTACTCTTCTTCTTCTTCAACTTACACCTCCAGAGTCTAGACTACAATTCCTCACTTCTCCTGATGATTTGTGAAGGTCTCGATTTTCAAGGGTCACAAACTAAGTCCATCCAACTGATGGGATCAAGAGTCACGAACTGAGGACTCTCCAAATCTGAAGAAATATTGGGCGTCGATGTTCTTCTGATTTCGACTTCAATTTCTGTTTCAGCTTCGTTGCTCTTCAAATTTGGAGAAGTTTTGTGAAGATTTGAATGGGGAAGGAACTCGGCTCGTTAGATCGACTGAGAGCACTCAAAATGAGGAGAGAGAATGTATTTTAAAAGTCAGAGGAAGAAGAGGGGGGTATTTCGGGCATTTACTAATCTTTTTGACCGTTACAGGCTTACAGCCCCTACTCACGTGCTTTTGGCGTCTGACATACACGCACGATTAAGTTGGATGGAAAAAGTGACGTTTTCACTTCAAATCGGGAGTTTAAATGTAGCTTTACTGACTACAGGTGGTTAAGTGGGAAAGCGCTCAAACCCAAGGTGGTGATATGAACTTTACCCTTTTTTAATAATATTTTAGGATCAAGCATATAAATTAAAAAAAATTAATGTTTTATTTAGCTAAGAGACTGTTTGTTACGTACTGAATAACTAAATCTATCAACCATTCAGACGATTTGAGCTGAATGGTTTAGTGTCATTTTTTTTGCTGAATGGATTTTTTTTTTAAAATATTAACTATTATATTAAGTAATATTAAATAAATTTAAAATAATTTTGAATTTTTTCAGAGGGGTAAAATAATAAAAAAATTATTTAAATATTTCAGACATGTCAATTATCAAACAACTTTTTTCATTCAGTATTTAGTATTCAGTTTCATTCAACTCATTCAGGATCATTTCATTCAATTTTTATCAAACAGCCCCTAAGTATAAAATACCAATAGTATCCTTCTAAATAGTAGAAAAATAGAAAACTTATTTTGTTGGTCTCAATTAATTGAATAGATGATATGAAAACAAGTTACTAAACCAAAGGTCTTCGCCCAATGGTTAGCCTCATCTCTTAACTTCAAAAAGGGGGAAAACACTTTTACCCCATTGTGGTTGTCGTGTTTTAAGCAATTAGCAATTGTGCTTTAAAAATATTCAATTGACTCACTGTGATTTTTAAAAATATACAATTAAATCATTCCGTCCAATTTGACTAACTGACGTCAAAAAAAATCCTACGAGGGTTTTTAAAAATAAATAAATATTACGTGTTACACATCTCTCGGGTAACACATCTGACTAGATTCTTTGAGCCGGGTGTTGATGTTCCACCGGAGACGGAGAAGTCAATTGGATCGCCGGAGATTTTGGAGGAATAGGAAAAGCAACAACCAACGAGATCAGTTACGACACCAAGTCCAGACCGCTATAAACTACCCCAATCAACTGAGCTCCGTTCACCGGCATCGGTTTATGCATCGTCGAGTGAAATGCCGCCAAAATCTCCAATCCCTCTTCCGCTATTTGAATTAAAACAAGGGACAAGGTATTCATGGAAGTACTGCAAAGAGACTCGAGGCTCTCACTAGACAAACAGAGCAACATTTAATCTTTGCCTAAAGGAAGCCTTTTTACGTCAAGCGAGATCTCGATCAAAGTCGGTGATGGGGTTGACGATAAGAACCGACAACCTTGGCCGGTTAAAAAAAATCATGGCCGCCTCGAAAAATTACTTTTTAAAATTAATATATTATTTTTATTTTTGAAATTAATTATTGTAAGACCCCAATTTATTATAAATAAAATTGAATTTTCTCTATTTATTATTTTGAAATAATAAGGATTAATTTGATATAATGCTCTGGTTATGGGTGAAATGTGTAAATTTTATAAAATAAGCAAGTGGTTATAAAATAATCATTGTTGTCAGGGAATATTCGTTTGGTCGTAGAATATTCTTTTTGTCGGGAATATTCATACGACGGCACAGTCAATTGTGGGCCCCATAATGGAATAACCTCATCGGATGAAGAAAATGACAAGCTTGAGTTTTTATAAATAACGGCGTAGTTATTCTGAATTAATAATTGTTGGAATACACGGTGGTTAAAATATAGTAATACGCGTGGTTGCACATAAAAGTACACCAGTATTACCGAGATTGTTGAATTATTGATTCTTACGTAAGAAGGCACTACTCAATAATTGTTACGAAGAATTATTATTCAATATTTTATTTTATTGATTCAATAATTGTTGCGTAGATATTTTATATTATTGTTGTTTCAATAATTGTCACTGCACAGTATTTTCCATTATCAGATTAATAATTAATATTATTTGAATAATATTATTAGATAACATAATTGGCAATGTCTAGAAAGTCCTGTCAAGGAGAGGTTTGGTCACCTAATTGCGCACCAATAAGGAGAAATCCTTATTGGAAAGCCCCCTCTTTCCTGGGAACGGCCTGGTTGTCATAATTATGATTCTGTAATATTATTTGTGAATAATTAAATTATTGATTTTTATGATAAGGAAATATGTATTTTATGTCGATATAAATGAAGGAATTTTTAGCATGAAATAATGTTTGATATATTTTCTGTGGAATTACAATTATTTCTTTGATAAAATATTCATTCAAGTATATTATATATATATATATATATATATGCATGTGATTAAAGTGGTGTGTGATGGATTTTCGTTGCCTGCCAAGTTTGTTCAAAGATAGTGGGTACCAACCTTTGAAATGGTAGAGTTAGGCTTTGGTTTTGGCAGGGGAAAAAAATTGCATTGTTAGGCCAATTATTTGGTAGATGACATGATGTTGCTTGCAATGATGGTTTTCAAAGTGTGGACCTCACCTATAAAGAAGTGACTGGTTAGTGTTATGTTAGGCCATTGATTGGTGGAAGTGGGTTGGTGAATATGATTCCTGCTAGCTAATTTTCAAAGAGCAGGCCGCCAATATTGAACAATTAAGAGTTAGGCATAGATAGGCATGAAAAGTTAGGCAGCATCATGTTGATTTTTCCTCCGAGGAATTCATTATAAATAGAGGGGTAACCCTCCTTCCTCAAACACACCTTCATAATCAGAAATTCTTATTCTAAAGTATTGTAGGTATTTTCTTGAGTATAAGAATATTTTGAGTGTAGTTTTTTTGCAAGATTTTCTCAGAATAATATCTGATATTCCAGTCAAATCCAGTTTCTACTAAGGTAAAGGATATTATTTTATTACAACACTCGTGAGACATATTATTTTCTTTCATACTCCATATTACGAAAGCGATATTATTTCATCTCGTATTCTTAAATTTGAACTTACTATGGTAAGTATTGCTTCTATAATTCCTGAAATGATTAGAAATTTCGTTTCATCTAATATCATTTCATAGGATTATTGGTCTGAACTTTTTATCAAATTTGGAACTTTTCATGACCGGCATCGTTTCACTTGCAGGTCTTTGTTCACAATTCAATGCTCACTTGCATTGTTCATGGGTATTGTTCATAGTTATCGTTCATTTAGCATTGTTTATAGTTATCGCATTCACTGCAATGCATTCACAAAAGAAAAAAAAATTTCTCTTCCAAGTTATATGTTGTGACCCTTATTCTTGAAATTTAATCCATGTTTTGATCTTCATTGTTGAATTTCACTCCACTATAGTTTATTATGGAGTACTATTGAACTTGGATAGACTGAAATATGAATCCCTAATATTTGTCCTTCTGTCTCACTGGATTCGTTCTTTAAAATATTTTTCATCTTCCTCAGTCCTAAATGATGATATTACTGAATATATCTTTGGCCCGTAGTGCAAAGATGAATGATTAACTGATGAATATCTTTGGCCCGTAGTGCAAAGATGAACAGGTGTTGAGATGAACATGACCAACTGGTGATACAAATGAATATCTTTGGCCTGTAGTGTAAAGTTGAATATTTGATTCAAAATGTATATTGATTGATGTTACATGGATAAATTATTGATGACGGACTTTTAAATCTTAGAAGTTAGTAGAATTCTTTCTCTACTTAACTCTTCTAATGGATTGTTGTTTCCGCTGCAGTTGTTGATCTAAAACTTGTTGGCTATTATATTTTTATTAGATTTTTTCCTGTTGAAGACTAATAATAAATTGTTGTATATTATCTTAGTCGTAATATTCTTTACTGGGCTAGTTGAGCTCACCCTTTTCCTTTTGTTCCATTTTTCTTCTCAGGAGGTGAAAACATAGCAGGAACTTGCCGGGGTATGGAGTGATGGTTCAGGATAGATGTATTAGTAGTCCTCACTATTTTGTAAAATAGTGTATCAATAATTGTAATGAGGACTCCTTTTGAGTTTGTATACTCTCTATTAGACTATATTTGTATTCAAACTCACAGTATATGTGTTGTCGTATTATGCATGACAATTGTATTACTGAAGTTGTATTTGTTTCTGTACCATGTATTTGGCGACTCAAAATGGTTGATGTATACCTATTTTGGAGGTGTCACAGTTGGTATTAGAGCTTAGGGATATGGTCTCTGGCGGAGATTGGGGAATAGAACTAGGAGGGGAGAGATGAGTAAATCCTTCGCAAGTGTGTCATATCTAAGCTTATTTGTTGGTCAGTCATAATATAGGGATATTATGTGATATGTTAATTTGTTTAATTAACCCTTGTTTTATGGCAGTATTTAAGAATGGCTGCTGAGAACGTTAACAATGGAGTGTATGAGACTGTGGAATAACCTTTAGTCACAAACCAGGAGAACGTGCAACAGGAAGACAATATTCCTCCTGTAAACAACACTACCGAACAAATGATGAATGATGGGATGTTCAGAAGTTTTTTACAGTTTATACAAAACTAGACGAGGGAGACTCGTGCACAGAATATGGGTGGAAATGATAGGAATGCACGGCTTGTCACAGCCAAGCAGTTCAAGGAGTTGGGACCACCAGAATTTATTAGAAAGCCAGATCCAATCAAGGCGGAAATGTGGGTCAAGCAAATTACCAAGATATTCGATGTCTTAGGATGCACGGAGGAACAGAAGGTTCCATTCGCCACCTTTATGTTCCGTGGTGGTGAGGCAGACTACTGGTGGGAGTCTGTAAAGCATACCCAGCCATCCGCCATCAGCATGTCTTGGGAAACATTTCAGAAACTATTTAATGACAAGTACTTTCCTGAAAGTATTCGTCATATGAAGGAGGTGGAGTTTATTAGACTGGAACAAAACAATATGACGGTGTCTCAGTACGAGGCAAAGTTTGCTGAATTATCAAGGTTTGCACCTCATTTGGTAGAGAATGAGGAATGAATGACAAGGATATTTCTGAGAGGTCTAAAGCCCGAGATTCGGCAATATCTTATATCTCATAAATTTTCTTTATATTCAGATGTTGTAAACAAGGCTCAATTATTAGAGCGAGATAGTGAGTATGTTCAATCGAGGACCACAACGGTGGTCATCATACTGGTGAAAGAATCATCGAGCGATGATAACCAACGAGGAGGGAAAAATACGAACAAAGGCGGTAACCACTCGGGTGGTCATCATGGCCATGATAATAGCAGGGGTGAGTCAAGTGGAAATTTCAGAAAGATGAGATTCAACAATGATTTTAAAGACATCGCAGAAAGCAAAGACCAAAGACCAACAACAAATTCTAGGGGAGGAGAACGACCGCCAGTTAGATGTTACAAATATGGGAAAGAGGGACATATCAACCCAAATTGTCCACAACAATCCAAGGTATGTTTCAACTGTGGAAAGGAAGGCCACATAGCTCGGGATTGTTCTGTAACAAAACCAAGTTCAACGGGGATGGTGACTCCAAGGGCTGTCCCGGATAAGTCGAAATCAGCGGTTCCTGGAAGAGCGTTTGTCGCGACTGGCCAAAACGTCAGGAACTCGAACGAGGTGATCACGGGTAATCTAATCTTAAACTCTTACGAAGTTTATACCTTACTAGATACCGGTTCTACACATTCTTTTATCTCTCCTACTTGTGCTCAACGTTTAAACTTGACTCCGGAGAAATTGGACTTTGACTTATCTGTTGAAACTCCGTTAGGTGAAACCTTCGTTACATCTATAGTTTATAAATCTTGCTTAATCCAAGTTGGCACTATCACATTACCTGTTGATCTTATCTCTTTAAAGATACTTGCTTTTGATGTGATTTTAGGAATTGATTGGTTAACCACTCATCATGCTAAAATTGATTGTTTTCGTAAGGTTGTTAGTTTTCATATTCCTAACCAACCTTGTATACTGCAATTCAAACTACTAAACCACTAAAATCAGTCACTGTCATATCAAGCCACAAAGCTATTCGTTTATTGAAAAACAGATGTCAAGCTTTCTTAGCCCATGTTATGGATTTGAACAGAGATAAGTCAGATTTGAATAATATTTCTGTTGTTAGAGAATTTCCTGATGTATTTCCTGAAGAACTTCCCAGTCTACCTCCAGAATGTGATGTTGAATTCTTTATTTACCTTGAACAGGTTACAAAACCCATTTCTAAAACCCCATATCAAATGGACCCTATTGAACTTCAGGAGTTAAAAGTCCAACTATAGGAATTGTTAGACATCGATTTCATTCGTCCTAGTACATCTCCTTGGGGTGATCTTGTTTTATTCGTAAAGAAGAAAGACGGGAGTATGCGACTTTATATTGACTATCAAGAATTGAACCATGTCACCATCAAGAATAGGTATCAGTTACCTCGCATTGATGACCTATTTGACCAGTTACAAGGAGAAAAATTCTTTTCAAAGATCGATCTTCGTTCTGGATATCATCAGCTGAAGATTAAAACTGAGGATATTCCAAAGACTGCCTTCAGAACTCGTTACGGGCATTATGAATTCTTAGTCATGTCTTTTGGATTGACTAATGCTCCTGTTGCTTTCATGGATATGATGAATCGAGTATTCAAGGAATATTTGGATCAGCTCATTGTTGTCTTTATTGATGACATCCTCATCTATTCCAAAAGCCGTGAAGATCATGAGCACCATTTGAAGCTGATACTTGAAAGGCTTCTTGAAAACAAACTTTATGCCAAGCTGAAGAAATGCGAGTTCTGGCTTGAGGAAGTAGCATTCCTTGGGCACGTGTTGTTAAAACATGGAGTATCTGTTGACCCGGTGAAGATTGAAGCAGTACAAAGTTGGGAGCAACCGAAGTCGGTGACCGAAGTGCGTAGCTTTCTGGGCTTAGCTGGTTATTATCGGAGATTCGTGAAAGGATTTTCTCGAATCGCTACTCTGTTAACTCAGCTGACTCGGAAAGATACAAAATTCGTATGGAGCGAGGAATGCGAGAAGAGTTTCCAAGAGCTCAAGAGGAGATTCATTTCGGCACCTGTTCTGGCAATACCATCTGGTACGGATGGATTGTGACGCCCCTGATAAGTGGAATTTATATACACGAATCGATATTCATTTCAAGTTTAAATTCGTAGTTATTTTCATGATTTGTGTTCGTTTTTACTCGTTTCATGATATTTTATGTGTAGGGTGGTCATGGATGCAATTGGTGAGGAAAGGTGGTCTTTTTGGAGCAAAAGTGGAAAAAAGTTGGAACTTAGAAATTTTGAAGTCGGGTGGCCATGTTCATTGGGTGGGCCTATTTATTGTTGTATTTTCCGGGGTAAGGGGTCCGTTCTGAACTTTCCTGTTTGGTTTTGACTTCTGTTGGGGCTCGGTTTGTTGGGCTTGGCTGGTGTGTTTGGTCTCTAATAAAAGAAGAATTCGTCCAGAAAAGAGGACAGCTTGTTATTACGGAGAAAAATAACAATCGTATAACACAAAGGCAAGAATTCAAGAGCGATTTCAAGGATTGAAGAGCGAACGTTGGAGGAGTAATTTTTGGAGATTATCACGACGGTTGCAAATCGAGGCTACGTGAAGGGGTTTTACTTAATTACTCTTTTCTTTCATCTATTTGTAATTGAGATGATGTTTTCAACAAATTATTCAGTTTTTAATTCATTCGTTATGAACTAATTTACTTATTAGACTTGTGATGGATCTTTGGGCGTAACGATGATTCTATAACTTTGATTTTCAATTCAATAAGATATTTTCAGTTTATCTATGTTAATTTGTGCGTGAATTTATGAATTTCCTGATCAACAGTTCTTTGTGGATTTGAAAGGAATCGAGAGAGGAGATTCGAATCTAGACCTAGTTAATATAGCATGTGTCATGAATTTTGTCGATAGCAGATTTGTGATTATTGTTAAGGTAGAGATACGCTTGACATTGCATGTAATCGTATAGAGAGCTTAAACTTCAACCTTTTTGATTGCAGTTCACATAGAGATATAGTGAGTTGGTTAATTTAGGTGTTTAACGGATTTCTATCTTTATTGTGGATTGATGTTAATATGGTATTAGTGCATCGAGAAGTGGCTCTTACTATGTTCGTGTTCTTGATTAATAAACTGGGATATTGAATTGAGTTGGAATAAAAGGTTTGAAAATCAGAGTGAAGCTCAGGGTGAAATCATAAGTCTAATTCTCCATTAATTGTTTGAAATTCGGATTTCGTTATTGGTGATTGTTTTGTGATAGTTTAATTATTTATTAATTTAGTCTCTTTTATTTATTTTAAAAACCATCGAATTGATTAGTTTAATAAAATTAGTGTTAATACAAAATTGATAACTGTGAAGTTAAGATTCTTGATATTTTGTCCTCGTGGGAACGATACTTTATTCACTACTATATTACTTGTTGACCACGTGCACTTGTGTGTTTTTAAGCGTAGTGATTTTACCCAACAAGTTTTTGGCGCCGTTGCCGGGGACAATTTAGCCGAGATTTTAATATTTGTGTTTACAATATCAGTTCAATTAGTCAAGTTTTACTTAAACATTTTTATTTTTGTTTTATCTATTTCAGGTTTTCGACATTGGTTTATGCAAACACGATCTAAACATCCACACTTGCTTCCTTTTGAGGACGACATTGACAGACGATTTCAAAAGTTGAGTAAGTAGATTGAGGAAACAAGGAACTAATTGAAAATTTCGATCTGTATGAACGATGATCGCCAAGACCGTAAAGCGTTGAGGGATTTTGCCACACCGAGGGTGACTGATCTGCAATCGAGCATTACTAGGCCTGCAATTGCTGCGAACACTTTTGAAATAAAGCCTGGGACTATTCAGATGATGCAGAACTCATGTCAGTTTAGGGGAATGGCAAACGACGATCCGAATGAGCATTTAATCAGTTTTCTTGAAATGTGCGACACGTTCAAGTACAATGGAGTGTCGGATGAGGCAGTGAGACGTTGTTTGTTCCCATTCACTTTACGGGACAAGGCAAAGAGTTGGTTACATTCTCTACCACCGGGTTCGATCACTACATGGGAGGATTTGGCTCAAAAATTTCTTGCCAAATTTTTCCCACCGGCAAAGACTCCGAAAATGAGGAATGATATCACAATGTTTGAGCAGCAGAATGGAGAGTCACTATATGAGTCATGGGAGAGATACAAGGAATTACTCAGAAAATGCCCACATCATGGATTGCCCAAGTAGTTACAAATGAACACCTTCTATAACGGGCTACATGGAAATGTCAGAACTAGCATTGATGCGGCATCGGGCGGTGCATTCATGGCTAAGAGTTATGAGGAAGCCTACAATTTGATAGAAACAATGTCGGCAAATAACTACCAGTGGCCCACAGCAAGAATGACACAGGCAAAGGCGGCTGGGATCTTGGAATTAGATGGAGTAACAGCTATACAAGCAACTCTTTCTGCACTATCCATGAAGTTTGATATGATAAATGAGAGGGTGAATACGATAGCAGGGGCTCAAGCTCAACAAGTTCAGCAGGTGATGGTAGTATGTGAATTGTGTGCGGGTGATCATCCGACAGAGCAGTGCGCAATAAATCCAACATTCGTTCAGTTCATAGGCAACTACAATAGAATTCCGCAAAATACCTACCAAAACACCTACAACTAGGGGAATAGGAACCACCCAAACCTCTCATAGAGCAATAATCAGCAAACTCAAGCTCCACGACCATCATATCCCCCTGGTTTTCATAGTCATCCACAATAGATTCAACAGCAGGATAGGAAATCCGATGGGGAGGAATCATGGGCAAGGTACATGACTAGCAACAATTTGGCTATGAAGAATCAAGCTATTGCTATCAAAAATATAAAGAATCATATAGGTCAAATTACATTGACATTGAATAATAGACCACAAGGAACATTACCTAGCGACACCGAAAGAAATCTGAAGGGTAATCATGAGCAATGTCAAGCAGTTATGTTGAGAAGTGGAAAACACCTCGGTGGGAATAGTGCAGAAAATTCAGCAACACCGGAGGAAAAAGTTGATGACAATAACGCAGTGGAGGGTAACAAAAATGAGGAAATAAAGTCAAACAGTGAGCCAATTGTTTATCCTCCACCGTAGTTTCAAAGCAGAGAGTCCAAAAAGTAAATCGATAAGCGATTCAAGAAAGTTTTTAGATGTGTTCAAGAAACTCCAGATTAACATCCCATTCGCAGAGGCCCTAGAACAAATGCCGAGTTATGCAAAGTTTATGAAGGGGATCCTGTCGAGGAAGAAGAAATGGAAAGACTTCGAAACATTGGCACTAACAGAGGAGTGTAGTGCAGTGTTACAGAAAAAGCTTCCACCAAAACTCAAAGACCCAGGGAGCTTTACTATCCCGTGCACGATCGGGAAGTTGTCGTTTAACAAGTGCTTATGTGATTTGGGGGCGAGTATAAACCTGATGCCATTATCAGTATATTCAAAATTAGGTTTGCTCGCGCCAAAGCCTACGAATATTTCATTGCAGTTGGCGGATAGGTCAGTCACATATCCGAGAGACATTGTAGAGGACATTTTGGTAAAAGTGGATAAGTTTATATTCCCTGCGGACTTTATCATACTGGATTTCGATGAAGATAAGAACATCCCGATCATCCTAGGGAGACCTTTCTTGGCCATGGGAAGGACACTCATAGACGTGCAAAAAGGAGAACTTACAATGAGGGTCCAAGATCAAGAAGTAAAATTCAATGTGTTCAAGGCCATGAAATATCCCACGGACGAGGAAGAGTGTAATCGAATGGATCTAATGGAGCAAATTACCAGCGAAGATATGAGCAAGAGTTTGATCAAAGATCAGTTGGAAACAACTTTACTGGGGGATGAGGAAAAAGATGACCCGGAATTTGTGGACTTATTACAGATGCTAGACTCGTTACACGAAGTTAGCCGATTCAGAAATACCTGTTAAAACCTCGCACACCGAGGAGATAGTTGCAGAAAAATTGAAACCATCATTGGAGGAGCCACCGACATTGGAACTTAAGCCACTCCCTAAACATCTTAGGTATGCATATTTAGGCAATTTAAATTCGTTACCTGTAATTATTTCTCCTGCACTTAATGAATTGCAGGAAGAAAAGTTGCTAAGAGTGCTTAGGGATCACAAATCAGCAATTGGATGGACGATTGCGGATATAAAATGCATTAGCCCATCATTTTGCATGCACAAGATTCTGATGGAGGATGATGCAAGTCCATCGGTGGAGCATCAACGTCGACTTAACCCAATCATGAAAGAAGTGGTCAAGAAGGAAATTCTGAAATTATTGGATGCCAGTGTCATATACCCAATTTCCGACAGTAAATGGGTAAGTCCGATTCATTGTGTGCCTAAGAAAGGGGGAATGACGGTAATTCAGAATGAGGACAACGAGTTAATTCCAACAAGGAAAGTAACAGGTTGGAGGGTGTGCATTGATTATAGGAGATTGAATAAGGCAACCCGGAAGGATCATTTCCCGCTACCTTTTATCGATCAAATGTTAGACAGGTTAGCGGGACATGAGTTTTACTACTTATTGGATGGATATTCGGGATATAATCAGATTGTTATCGCTCCTGAGGATCAAGAAAAGACAACATTCACTTGCCCTTACGGCACCTTTGCATTCAAGAGGATGTCATTCGGACTATGCAATGCACCTGTAACTTTTCAGTGGTGTATGATGGCTATTTTTTCGGATATGGTGGAGAAGAACGTTGAAGTCTTCATGGACGATTTCTCAGTCTATGGGGACAATTTTGACACTTGCTTAGAGAATCTGGTCATGGTATTGCAGCGGTGTAAGGATACAAACATCAGACTGAATTGGGAAAAATGCCACTTCATGGTTGAAGAGGGCATAATTTTGGGACATAAGGTGTCGGCTCAAGGATTAGAGGTGGACAAGGCAAAGTTGGACACGATCGAGAAACTACCTCCACCAAGCTCAGTTAAGGGTATTCGCAATTTTCTAGGGCATGTTGGGTTCTATCGGAGGTTCATAAAAGACTTTTCTAAGATTGCAAAACCTCTATGCAGTCTTTTAGAGAAGGATATGACTTTTAGCTTTACTGCGGAATGCAAGTCCGCGTTTGAATTGTTGAAGAAGAAATTACTCACGGCCCCGTGATAGTCATGACCGGATCGAAAATGCCATTCGAACTTATATGTGATGCAAGTTTACTATGCGGTTACAATGCATTTTGGGCCAAAGATGAGACAATGTGTTTCACGCCATATACTATGCAAGCAAAACACTCACAGAGACTCAAATGAACTACACTACTACGGAGAAGGAATTGCTTGCAGTGGTATACGCGTTTGACAAATTCTGGGCATATTTGATTGGGACTAAGGTAATTGTCTACACGGACCATTCGGCGATTCGGTACTTAATAGCGAAAAAAGATGCTAAGCCACGCCTTATCCAATGGATTCTCCTACTTCAAGAATTTGATTTAGAAATTAAAGATAGGAAGAGGACGGAGAATCAAGTTGCCGATCATTTATCAAGACTTGAAAATCTAGAGAAAAAGGATGAAGATAGATACGTGATCAACGAGACATTCCCGGATGAGCAGTTATTTGGGATGAATGCAGAATTTCCGTGGTATGAAGACTTAGCGAATTATGTGGTAAGCAAGATTCTTCCCCCGGATCTTACACGACAACAGAAAAAGAAGTTTCTTCACGACGTCAAGTGGTATATGTGGGATGAGCCGTATCTGTTTAAACAATGTGCTGATAAGATGATTCGACGATGTATCCCATACAGTGAAGTCCACAACATATTACAAGAATGCCATTCATCGGCATACGGTGGACATTACAGAAGTAAGCGTACCGAGGTGAAAGTTCTTCAATCCGGGTTTTATTGGCCTACGGTGTTCAAAGACGCCCACCAATTTATGAAAACATGTGATAAATGCCAAAGGGTGGGAAACATATCGAAACGGAATGAGATGCCCCTACAAACAATTCTTGAAGTGGAAATCTTTGATGTATGGGGCATCGATTTCATGGGACCATTCTCGTCGTCTTTGAGCAATCAGTATATTCTGCTTGCGGTGGATTACGTGTCGAAATGGGTTGAAGCTGCGGTATTACCATCTAATGATGCCAAGGTGGTCCTCAAGTTTCTACAGAAAAACATTTTTATGAGGTTCGGCATGCCAAGAGAAATAATTAGTGATGAAGGCAGTCACTTCTGTAATAAGTCGTTTACAGCTCTTTTGGCTAAGTATGGGGTAAATCACAAGGTGGCTACAACATATCACCCTCAAACTAATGGGCAAGCCGAGGTAGCGAACAGAGAAGTTAAGAGGATATTGGAGAAAGTCGTAAATCCGAGTCGGAAAGATTGGTCACTTCAATTGGACGACGCATTATGGGCGTACCGGACTGCATACAAAATGCCAATCGGGATGTCACCTTATCAACTTTTGTACGGAAAGGCATGTCACTTACCGGTGGAGCTACAGCACAAGGCTTATTGGGCAATACAGAAAATGAATTTTGATCAAGCCGCGGTAGGAGAAAAGAGGCTACTCCAACTAAATGAGCTCGACAAATTCGCCCAAGCCTCACGAGAATGCCAAGCTATACAAAGAAAAAGTTAAAAGGTGGCACGACCAGAAAATTATGCAACGAACATTCGAGCCGGGTCAAGCAGTCCTCTTGTTCAATTCACGGCTGCGTTTGTTCCCCGGAAAGCTTAAGTCGAGATGGTCGGGACCATTTACTATAAAATGAGTATTTCCTCATGGGCGTGAGTTGAACTCTACAAATCAGAATCCGCTAGAAACGTTCAAAGTAAATGGTCAACGGATAAAGCATTATTGGGGTGGCGAGTCGAATTGGGACGCTGACAACATCATCCTCGCCGATACACAGTAAAACAGGGAGTAGTCAGGCTGAACGACTTAAAATCAAGAGCTAATTGGGAGGCAACCCAACCTTTCTTTATTTTTATTTTTCATAGTTCATGTTCAATTTGTTAGGATAGTTTATGAAGCAGTAGTTAGGACTTGTCAATTATTAAGTTTTGCTAAAAATCTCTGAAAAGTACTAAAAATCTCATTGAAACTACAAGTTGTCATTAATCTAACGTATTGCATGTTTTTGGTTTCAGGAGAGGTCCAACGTGAGTCAGAGCAACAACGACTATAAAATGGAAAAAAATTCGGAAAATTTGCATCTCCAAAATTTTTGACCAAAAAGTTTAAGATAATAGCTCACGGGTAAAATGGGCTTTTTTTTTGCCTAAAGCACTCAACCCAAGGTGGGGTCCCAAATCAAGCAGCATAAGTCACCGACACGCACGTCCCTTCCTTATTTCCCCACACACACGCCTATTGCCATTTCAGTTTTCTTTCTCCTATACACAACCCACGATCGACATCTACTATCAACCCACTTCACCTTTCATAATTCCACTAACCCACACAATCCACCCCACGAATTCCCTTAATCCCACCTTCAAGATTGGTCCACTTCCTCTACCCTACATCACCTCTATATAAACCCTAACCCATACCTCCAATCTTCATCACCACAAATTTTGAATTCTTCACGAAATTGGGGAACATATAGCACAATTAAAAGTAAGTTGCATTCCCTTTGCGTTTTCATCTTCTCTCCACTGACAATCCATAAAATCAACCTAAGTTTGGGGGAAGAACGGGCTGTGCACGCAAAGTGTTTGATAAATTGACTGAACCAAGTGTAAGAGAAGGAAGTATATGCTAGCAAGTTTCAAACATCCGGAAATCAATGGCTTCACAACCAACATCAAAACGCCAACGGGGGGCGAGTTCTAGCACTGCTCCACCGCCACTCACTTATGACCGCCGAAAATTTGTGAGTCCCGCCGCGGCCGACCGTTACGAGTACATGCACTCTAAGGTACTTACCCCAGAACGTGGCTTGGCCCCCGAGGGCAATGATGGGGAGATGATGTCCCAAATTCATCAAAAGGGGTGGCTAAAATTCACCGAACATCCGGTACCCCCCGTGGTCAACCTCGTCAAAGAATTCTATGCAAACGCCGAAGACAAAGCTCCTTTCAAAGCGTTTGTGTGGGGTCGGATGGTTCCATTCAGTGATGACGCTATTAATGCGTATTATCAATTGCGGGTGCCACACTATTGTCAGTATGCCCAAATGAGGAATTTTGACCCGGATTATGAGGAGGTTATTACAAATATGACAAAGCCGGGCACATCTTGGACCAAAGGTAGGAAGGGCGGAACGGTGTTTAATAGCAAGGACTTGAGCTTGTATGGAAAGATATGGTACGCATTTTTATGTGCAAAATTGCTTCCGTCCCAACACACTTCGGACATCACTAAAGAGAAGGCGCATCATGTATACGCCATTGTGCAAGATTTCCATATCGACGTCGGGGCCATCATTAATTTCTCCATCCGTACGGTGCTTACTTGGGAAATTTTTTCAGGCGGTTTGCCACACCCCTTCATCGACGAAAGGCCAGCCGCAATGCCGGGGTGAGTTATTCTGATGATGAGCCCACTCAACTACCGCTTGTTTTGCTTGATTCGAGATTGATTGCGCGTTATTTGGTGTGG
This sequence comes from Panax quinquefolius, assembly GCA_020205615.1. Classification (NCBI taxonomy): domain Eukaryota; kingdom Viridiplantae; phylum Streptophyta; class Magnoliopsida; order Apiales; family Araliaceae; genus Panax; species Panax quinquefolius. The sequence goes on along the minus strand of CM035169.1, from coordinate 74,070,508 downwards.
CCTAGAGGCGAGTCACATCCACGGGATTTGGGTTTTTTTTTTCCATCGGCGTCGAAAGATGAAGTCGATGCCGAAGATACCTCGGGGGATGAGGATGAAACAATGGGAGATCACAGAACCGAGCAGGTTCTGCAGACTGAGGCATTTTCTAGCACTCAGTTCCTTGAGTTCCAGAATCAAATGAATGCGCAAGATAATAAAGAAAGATTGAAATGTGGTGATTGGCGATGCGCCAAGATCACATGTTCGATGCCATGAACGCATCTTTCGCTTCATTCAACACAACGCTCCAAAGTTTAAACCTGGCAGCCCAATTTCCGTATCAACAGCCCGGTCCATTACCTCGATTTCCTCCTAGTGATTCCGATAAAAAAGAGCACCAACCACCGCCCCAGACTTAGACAATTCCAGGGAAGTCCTCGTGCATTTTATTTTTATCCAATGAGGGCATTGTCTTATTTAAGTTTGGGGGAGTTAGTTGTTTAGTTGCATACATGCATTTTTAAATTTTTGTTGTCATATCTAATTTTGCATTATAGAATAGGTATTTGCATAGTAGTTAGGATTTTGCATTGTTTTCATATATCTATAGTTTAAAAAAAATATATATATATATATATAATAATAATAAAATAAAAAAAATTTAGTTAAATAGTTTGTTTGCATATGTCCAATGGTGTCGCATTCTACAAAAGTTATTTTCGCCAATGATGAGATTATGAATAAGTTAACCAATACAAGAGATGGATTATTAGAATCGTGATATAATTACTATTATGAATCGATTCTTGGACTTGTTTGAAATCTGTTATAAAAAGGGTAAGACTAATAACATCTTTGTCAATTTGTTAGTTCAAATTGATACATAAAGGGTTTCTAAAGGATAGTGCTAGCGTGAACGTAAAAATGACAAGGATAGGCGGTGAAAAAGAAATTGAAATTAGGCAAGAACCTAAGTTTGGGGGAATATATGCGGGATATATAAGCTTTTGAAAAAAAAAAAAAAAAAAGAATGAAATATGTTGAGTCTTGTAGTGGGTTGAGGTGAAGCACTCCCCATAAACACAAGCGCGAGATGGAGCGAAACGACTCACCAACCATCTATGAAAAAAAAGATTTAAGAATAAAACGGGAAAAGTGCAAAAAGCCCCCGTATAAAAAAAAGAAGAAGAGAAAGTATAAGTATCCTACATGTACCCTTGAATTTGGTTAAGTTTAATTTTAGTTGAATCGCGCCTATCTTTGAGATTTTTTAAGTTTGCACTGTATAATTCCTTCTAAGAAGTTGTTTATGTATTGAATTTGGGTTCGTATCAGTTATCTTAGATGTTGATCACACACGCACGCTATACCAGTAATAGTTGTTCAAGAATTGAGAATTAATACGTAATTGTGGATCGGGTTTGATAATTTGTACTGTAAAGTTGCTAATTTTCTCTGAGGCCGATGGGATAAGTTAGTTTATGCGATGTTGTTGGATTTTTAGGCATTTAGATTATTGCATTTTATTGCATTTAGTTTTTTTGTGCTCGAGGACTAGCACGGTTTAAGTTTGGGGGATTTTGATAAATGGATTTTATATACACGAATCGATATTCATTTCAAGTTTAAATTCGTAGTAATTTTCATGATTTGTGTTCGTTTTTACTCGTTTCATGATATTTTATGTGTAGGGTGGTCATGGATGCAATTGGTGAGGAAAGGTGGTCTTTTTGGAGCAAAAGTGGAAAAAATTTGGAACTTAGAAATTTTGAAGTCAGTGACCATACCAATGGCCTATTTCAGAGCTTGTACTTTTTCACGTAATGGGGTCCCGTTTCCTGAACTTTCCTGTTTGGTTTTAACTTCTATTGGGGCTCGATTTGTTGGGCTTGGCTGGTGCATTTGGTCTCTAATAAAAGAAGAATTCGGCCATAAGAGATGACAGCTTGCTATTACGGAGAAAAACAACAATCGTATAACACAAAGGCAAGAATTCAAGAGCGATTTCAAGGATTGAAGAGCGAATGTTGGAGGAGTAATTTTTGGAGATTATCACGACGGTTGCAAATCGAGGCTACGTGAAGGGGTTTTCCATAATTCCTCTTTTCTTTCATCTATTTGTAATTGAGATGATGTTTTCAACAAATTATTCAGTTTTTAATTCATTCATTATGAACTAATTTACTTATTAGACTTGTGATGGATCTTTGGGCGTAACGATGATTCTATAACTTTGATTTTCAATTCAATAAGATATTTTCAGTTTATCTATGTTAATTTGTGCGTGAATTTATGAATTTCCTGATCAACAGTTCTTTGTGGATTTGAAAGGAATCGAGAGAGGAGATTCGAATCTAGACCTAGTTAATATAGCATGTGTCATGAATTTTGTCGATAGCAGATTTGTGATTATTGTTAAGGTAGAGATACGCTTGACATTGCATGTAATCGTATAGAGAGCTTAAACTTCAACCTTTTTGATTGCAGTTCACATAGAGATATAGTGAGTTGGTTAATTTAGGTGTTTAATGGATTTCTATCTTTATTGTGGATTGATGTTAATATGGTATTAGTGCATCGAGAGGTGGCTCTTACTACGTTCGTGTTCTTGATTAATAAACTGGGATATTGAATTGAGTTGGAATAAAGGTTTGAAAATCAGAGTGAAGCTCAGGGTTAAATCATAAGTCTAATTCTCCATTAATTGTTTGAAATTCCGGATTTCGTTATTGGTGATTGTTTTGTGATAGTTTAATTATTTATTAGTTTAGTCTCTTTTATTTATTTTAAAAACCATCGAATTGATTAGTTTACTAAAATTAGGGTTAATACAAAATTGATAATTGTGAAGTTAAGATTCTAGATATTTTGTCCTCGTGGGAACGATACTTTATTCACTGCTATATTACATGTTGACCACGTGCACTTGCGTGTTTTTAAGCGTAGTGATTTTACCCAACAGCCCCCAAATCCAGGTCTCTTCCAACCCGACATATGGTGCTCTACGGTGAAATGCCTCAAAAGAACGATTATGTCTCATATATATTCTAACACAATACTACCATTCCCCAGGTTCTTTATAACCGTTACATTTGTTCTTGTCATAATATCAAATATTATCATTACAAACCTATACTATTATATAGGTAATCTACAACGTCACTTTAGCCTTCTCTTTATCCTTGTTGAATCCTTCGGTCCATTCGGTCTAAACTGCAATCATATGGTTCAAGCAAGAATGAGCATAACAAGCTCAGCAAGTACAACAATTTCATTTTAAAAGCATGCTTGAAACATAGAAATCGTATATATTCAATAACTGGATGATAGTTACGAAGTACTATCAATAATTCAAAATAGCTTTCCTTTTCGTTCAAAACGTTTTGCAATAACAATATTTCGTAAATCATCAATTCTAGTTCAAGACGTGAACGTCTTATAGTTTCTTTGAAAAGGACAACCCGACACGAAGTCCGTAAGTCCGGCAAATCTTACTAGCACTTCTAGGTGATCAGCCTATAGTACTCTATGTTGATCAACACTACATCCATTAAACGTGTGTACTTTTAAGTTGTGGCAACCTCACGTGCCCATCGAATACTCGATGAAAATATATTTGTTTATTCATATTCAGGCTTACCTTGAATCCGTACCAAATAGTTGGCGTAGGATAGCGTTAGCAATTCTATATTGAAAGACTTGTAAACAGTTCAATCAATATATCACGATTAGTCTAGCCGAGCTAAAACTGGCATCGATTCTTTCTTTAAAACCATACATGCATCTCATAACTTGAATCATTTGAAAACCTGGCCAACACGAAGGTTAGACAAACATTTAAGAAAAACTTGCATTCAGCGTCTGCTACAGTATAATTATGTTTCCTTTGAGTCTTTACAGTCTCTACAATACATAATCACATAATATACCACATTAGGTCATGAATGAACATACATAGTTCCTAAAGAATCTTACCCTACTTCTCAATCTAATCCCGTATTAGATTTGTTATTATGGGTTCTGGCTTTCCATCATTCTTTTACATCATTCTTACCAACTTCGTTCTCTTCTATAACTAAAGTGAAATTATTTCATTAATACAACTCGGTTCGAGTTAAGTGTCCTTCATCGCGGCTTACTAACTTTATTATTAATCGAAACTCGATCGTCATTTGTTTAGTTCACTTATTGCATATCGCTCACATTCATCTCCACTTGACTTTCTTTAACCCTAAGTGATCATACTTAAGGTTTAATTATAACTTAATAATGTATGATTAAGTTCCTTAGTTTGTTACTAAACAATTTCCCTTCATCTTTACTTGAAACCATTTTGTTCTACCTAGCTTTTAAGGTTGGAAAATATGCATACACGGTGTTTCGTTGTTATGTCGCTATACATGGCCACCCATTAGGGCTTGAAGACCAAATTCGGTCTTCATGGCATGAGTCCCTTTGATAACCTGTCTGCTACCACTCAAGACAACTCTCCAAAGAAGTTTCACCTTTGCTCGGCCATGCTTAGCGCTGCGTCGTGACCTATTTTACCTCGACTGGCGTCGCGGCGCCAGTGCTCAGCATCAAAAAAATTTTACAGATTTTTCTTTTGGTGAGATTCCCGGCTTCATAACTTCTTTGTTATAAGTCTGAATTGGCTCGTTCAAGAGCCTACGGTTCAAAAAATCACGTACTCTACGTGGTCATGCAAGAATTTTATCTATTCGACTTCTTTTGCTAAAATTCCACCTATTAGACCATTTTTAACGAAAACGATAAACGTTCGTGAACGTTCAACTCTCGTTTCTTCATTCTAAGTCGAAATCCGGCCATTTTCGAGTCTGCAACTCTATAATGATAAATACGACTTGTCTCCATTGAAAACCAATGTTTCCCAGCTCAATATCAAAATTCGACTTCCATTCCGAGAATTTCACGAATTCGACGATTGTCGTCTAATCGTGTGAATTCCGGCGAAACTTCGTTATTTAATATTTTTAAACCGTTTCAAAAGGATTCATTCTAACGTACATACTTCATTAACTTATATTCATGATAAGTTATTACCTATTCTCGATGATTTTGCAACTTATTAAAGTATAAAATACTTATTTTCCATTTCATGACTTATGTCTAATTTTCATATGACTTATTAATGAGTTAAGTCTTTTAATCATTATTCTTACATCTTATTATTCATACTAATTTTATTAAGGTAAACATGTTACAAGTTATAACAAGTTTCTATACTTCCATTATAAGTTCATAACTTATTTATAAATGAATTTCTTATTCATGACTTATCCGGGCTTATTAAGACTTAAGCCCTTTGATTCATTATTCCAACCTCTTCTTAGCATGCTTGTTCTACCAATACCCCTTCTCTAACAATGGAAGAGAAAGAGAAACATGGTTCAAGAACACTTACTCTTTGATGATATCTTGCTTAATCATTAATCTCCTTCTTGATTCTTGAACTTCAAAGGTTAATTTGCTAGCTTATTTTCACTTATTCTCTCTAACAAATAAGCTATAAGTTATTGGTGGAAAAACTAACAAAGAAAGTCTAACTTTATAAGTGCTTATTCTCTCAACCAAATAAGTTGTTTAGTTTGAGAGGAGTTGGATGAATTTTGAACAACCAACAAATGAATGCAAAGCTCTCTATTTATAGGCATCTCAAAGTAAGGGTAGATTAGTCATTAAATCATCCACCTCCTTACTATTCATTACCTATCCCTTAAGTAAACTTGGCCACCACAACAATTAGCCTCTAAGTTATCTTGCTCCCCACTTAAAATACTTGGTCATTACATTTACTTAACTACTAAGTAAACTTGATTATTACATTAATCACTTTGTGTGCTCACCACTCTTACTTAGCCTCTAAGTTTACTTGTTCATCACCTTGGATCATCCATGGTTTGCTCCATGGTTCTTACCCATTGGATATTTACCTTGGGCCTTATCTTAATTAATCTTAGCTTAAATCATTTGGGCTTCTAGCATAATTTTCTTAACTAATATTAACTTATACATTGGGCTTGCAATTAAACAAACACTTGGGCTTGATCATTAACTCTATTGGACTTAACCATTTCCTACACAATCCTACTAATTCCATTCTTTTGGCTTAAAGCCTTATAACATATATTATACGTATAATTCTCGTATTCCCCTCGCATACTTATTCATCGTATTCAACATACCATCATTCATACACATTTGTATAATACTTCGTATCATACTCGTATTCATTACTTCGTATAATACCTACATAGTATACGATCATCGCTTAATTCATTAATCTCATTACATTTCCTTCTCATAAATCATTTTTCTTAAACGTTAGGTTTTAAGTCCACAGGCCAAATATTACGTTTTCCATAACTGAAATATTATTGGATATTCCATCTCACATCGATATTCTATTGTTACGTATTTTTCGGAAGTTCAAAAATAATTCCCGAGCAGAAATGCGTGAATAGTGTTTTTCAGAAAATTTCTCAGAAAGCTTTTATTTTCGTCTTGGAAATTCAAACACTTTAATTCTACCACATAGCCAAAATACTACGACGTTATCATATGTTTAGGTCATATAACGACCTTCGATTAGCTTGCTCCATAAATAATCAATTAAATTCATTTAATAAAAATAAAAATTTAATTTTCAAAAATTCGATTTTCTCGGGCGTTACATTCTTCCCTCCTTATAAGGATTCTGCCCCCAGAATCTCGCTAATAATACCTACACCACAGAGGAAAATTTTTTCCTTTATTTTAATCTTGAGTTCCCACAATGCTTCTTCGACATTGGGGTTCTTTCATTTCACCTTCACCGAAGGTATTCTCTCCTCTCACTAGACTTATCACTTTCTATCAATAATTTAAATCGGAAGTTAAACACTTAATAACACATTACGATATCTTCCTTTTATTAGCTCTTCTTTTAACGTTAAACTTATTTGGAACTCAAATTTCTCCCTCAAAATAAGACTATACTTAGTCTTCTACTTACCCTGCATCATCTTCTTCATTTGCTTGCATCCTCGTTACTTTAGTTGTACTTTACTTAACTCGTTCCATTATCGTGGATTGAGTCTACGTTTTGAATAACAATTCTACCCCTTCATTCCGTAATTTAACTTATAACTCCATGCTTGCCATCTCCGTTGTTAACTCCTTCTGAGTTGCTAACATCGATAGCTTTCCCTACCCCTCCTACTTAACACGTCGGCTACAACGTTTACCTTCCCTGAATGATATAAGATATCACAGTCCTCTCTCTACTACATATTCAACTCCTTCTGTGTAAAGATATATTTCAGACTCTTAGAGTCCATGTATATCCCACATTTTTTTTCCGTATAAATACTATCTTCAGATTTTTAATTCAAAAACTACAACTGCCAATTCTAGATCATAAGTAGGATAGACCTCCTCATAACCCTCTAACTGGCGTGATGCATACACAATGACATTGCCATGCTATAAGAGCACGCAATCATGTCATTTATGTGAACATCGAGATACACTACAAAATTCTCCGTATCATCTGATAAAGATAATACAGGTGTCTTACTTAACCGTCTTCAATAATCCTGTGACGCTAATTGTACCTTCAACCATAGCACCTCACAAGAGTATCTATCAAATTGGCCACCAACTTGCTCGTTGCTCCTTACGGAAAGTCTAACTTCCGTACATTAGTCAACCTAAATGACATACCCATAAACTTGTCATAACTATAACGAGTTCTGAACGTCATCTTAGGTACTTCCTCCTTCTTCATTACTCTCAACTGACTATACCCCGTACACACATCTATTTTTAGAAAAAATTTCTGCCCTTCTCAACTGATCAATTAGATCATCGATCATGGGCCATGGGTATTTATTATTAACTACTAACTTACTCCTGTTACAATAGTCGATACACAATCGTAACGACTCATCCTCTTCCTTAACATCCTCCTAACTTACGTCATGGTTCGACAATAATAATGTCGCGGTATTTTATTATCGTAAATTACTACCTTAGATTTTCTGAGAAAAATTAAAGGTTCACACTTTTCTTATAACTATTTGATATAGCTCTATGGTTAATCAACCCATTCATACTGAGAATTTCCTTAAATTCTCTCAACTCTATCGAAACTTATCTACCGATACCTGCTTACTTCTATTATTCATGAAATAATTTTCACAAATATAATTACTGAAAGTTATTTCTTCTTCCTCTATTTTAATGTTTAAAGGTACTTATAACCCCTTTTCATACAGACTCCTAGATAAGTCTTTCCACCTATCTTACACACCTTAATCCTACACTTAGGATCCCCTTGTCCCACTCCAGTATTCGCGGAGTTCAAATTTTTTCGTTTTGGGCATACTGTCGATGGCATTCTCTGCCTTGGTTCATCCCTCTCTCTTGTTCTCATTTTTTCCTTCTTAATGGTATTGAGTCTACAACCCACTACCATCTTATATTATAATCACCTTCTCCAGAATGATCCCATAGGAAACACTCTAGATCACCAAAATCCCACTATAGAGCTAGGGTTTCAGGCCCTGCTCCAACCTACGAGCCTTCACCTCCTCCGTGTCTACTTGATGTAAAACAAACCTTGCCAATTCATTTGAATTTGGTCGCGTACTGGGGAAATATCATATCCCTTTGCTTAAGTTCTAAGAATTCAATCTCTATCCTCCCTCACATATTTGTAGGGAAATAATTCTCAAAGAAAACCTTCTTGAATTGTTTCCACATTACCGCATCTGTTCTAACCCCACCCTGGTGAGACTTCTACCAAAAGTTGCCTTCACTCTTCCTCGTGAAAGTCACAAAAGAAAACTTCTACATCTCACATACGCTTGTAATAACAAACGCCTTCTCTATTTCTTTTACCCCGGTATGGGCCTCGATTGGGTCCGTTGTTCCTTTGAACTCCGGCGGACCTATGCTTTTAAACTCTTTAAAGGTAATCGTTCTAGCTACCTTAGGTTTCGCGGTTACTCTACCCCCGGTTTGGGTAAATGTAGCCGTTAATAACTTAACGAACTCTTGCATAGGGTTGTTTTGACCCCATTAATTATCATTACGTGATTCTGTTTCTTGATTACGTTATCTTCTCTATGGCAGCATTTTCTAATTAAACAAATAAAATTTCATTATTATCTATTTACTTACTTCGTTATTAATCGCCACATACAAACTCGCACCATAACAAATCATTTCCATGAAAACTTCATTATATTCATATGCTTTTTCATAGTTTGAAACTATTTACAATTTGTTTTCATAAACAAAAGCTATTACATTTTCTATTTCGCAATTAAACTTCACAAAAGTTGGGATTTACAAAATGACAACCCTTTAAAAGAGGGTTTTACGTCACTACACACATATTTATAACTCTAACATTCTAATAATGCATAACAGCATCCTCGTGTTTCTCATTCGTAATCGCCGCTACAGTATCCCAACTAATAGTATGACGGGTGTGTCCTGACTCATTGGAATAACAAGCAACCTTCAGTTTAAAATCCGTATGTGCACTCTCATGGATGTAAGACATCCGTGCTATCTTCCGGTCCTTCTCCCCCAGTTCTCTATGAAGCTCATCGGCCTCCTTCTTAAAATCTCTAGCCTTATTTATCATAAGCACCTTCTTATCATGCTCTGACTCAAAATCTACTTCTGCAGACTCCTTCGCTACGAAGGTTAGACAAGCATTTAAGAAAAACTTGCATTCAGCGTCTGCTACAGTATAATTATGTTTCCTTTGAGTCTTTACAGTCTATACAATACATAATCACATAACATACCACATTAGGTCATGAATGAACATACATAGTTCCTAAAGAATCTTACCCTACTTCTCAATCTAATCCCGTATTAGATTTGTTATTATGGGTTTCGGCTTTCCGTCATTCTTTTACATCATTCTTACCAACTTCGTTCTCTTCTATAACTAAAGTGAAATTATTTCATTAATACAACTCGGTTCGAGTTAAGTGTCCTTCATCGCGGCTTACTAACTTTATTATTAATCAAAACTCGATCGTCATTTGTTTAGTTCACTTATTGCATATCGTTCACATTCATCTCCACTTAACTTTCTTTAACCCTAAGTGATCATACTTAAGGTTTAATTATAACTTAATAATGTATGATTAAGTTCCTTAGTTCGTTACTAAACAATTTCCCTTCATCTTTACTTGAAACCATTCTTTTTCTCGCTTAGCTTTTTAAGGTAGCGCATGCATGCAGTGTTTTTTTTTTGTTATGCCACTGCTGTCATTTATTAGGGCTTGAAGACCGAACTTGGCGTTGCGGTGCGAGTCCCTTTGATAACTTTCATACAAGTAAAGACGACTCTCCAAGAGGGTTTCACCTTTGCCCACCATGCTTGGTGCTACTGGCGTGACCTATTTTTGTTTCGATTGGCGTTTACCTACGCCAAGGTTTTCGCATCGAGAAAAATTTTACTGATTTTTCTTTTGGTGAGATTCCCAGCTTCGTAACTTCTTTGTTATAAGTCCGAATTGGCTCGTTCAAGAGCCTACGGTTCATAAATCACGTACTCTACGTGGTCATGCAAGAATTTTATATATTCGACTTTGTTTGCTAAAATTCCACCTATTAGTCCATTTTTAACGAAAACGATAAACGTTCGTGAACGTTCAACGCTCATTTCTTCGTTCTAAGTCAGAATCCGGCCATTTTTGAGTCCACAACTCTATAATGACAAATACGACTTGTCTCCATTGAAAACCAATGTTTCCAAGCTCAATATCAAAATTCGACTTCCATTCCGAGAATTTCACGAATTCGACGATTGTCGTCTAATAGTGTGAATTTCGGCGAAACTTCGTTACTTAAGATTTTTAAACCGTTTCAAAAGGATTCATTCCGACATACTAACCTCTTGACATACATACTTCATTAACTTATATTCATGATAAGTTATTACCTATTCTCGATGATTTTGCAACTTATTAAAGTATAAAATACTTATTTTCCATTTCATGACTTATGTCTTATTTTCATATGACTTATTAATGAGTTAAGTCTTTTAATCATTATTCTTACATCTTATTATTCATACTAATTTTATTAAGGTAAACATGTTACAAGTTATAACAAGTTTCTATACTTCCATTATAAGTTCATAACTTATTTACAAATGAATTTCTTATTCATGCCTTATCCGGCTTATTAAGACTTAAGCCCTTTGATTCATTATTCCAACCTCTTCTTAGCATGCTTGTTCTACCAATACCCCCCTTCTCTAACAATGGAAGAGAAAGAGAAACATGGTTCAGGAACACTTACTCTTTGATGATATCTTGCTTAATCTTTAATCTCCTTCTTGATTCTTGAACTTTCAAGGTTAACTTGCTAGCTTATTTTCACTTATTCTCTCTAACAAATAAGCTATAAATTATTGGTGTAAAAACTAACAAAGAAAGTCTAACTTTATAAGTGCTTATTCTCTCAACCAAATAAGTTGTTTAGTTTGAGAGGAGTTGGATGAATTTTGAACAACCAACAAATGAATCCAAAGCTCTCTATTTATAGGCATCTCAAAGTGAGGGTAGATTAGTCATTAAATCATCCACCTCCTTACTATTCATTACCTAGCCCTTAAGTAAACTTGGCCACCACAACACTTATTCTCTAAGTTATCTTGCTCCCAACTTAAAATACTTGGTCATTACATTTACTTAACTACTAAGTAAACTTGATTATTACATTAATCACTTTGTGTGCTCACCACTCTTACTTAGCCTCTAAGTTTACTTGTTCATCACCTTGGATCATCCATGGTTTGCTCCATGGTTCTTACCCATTGGATATTTACCTTGGGCCTTATCTTAATTAAACTTAATTTAAATCATTTGGGCTTCTAGCATAATTTGCTTAACTAATATTAACTTATACATTGGGCTTGCAATTAAACAAACACTTGGGCTTGATCATTAACTCTATTGGACTTAACCATTTCCTACACAATCCTACTAATTCCATTCTTTTGGCTTAAAGCCTTATAACATATATTTTACGTATAATTCTCGTATTCCCCTCGCATACTTATTCATCGTATTCAACATACCATCCTTCATACACATTCGTATAATACTCCGTATCATACTCGTATTCATTACTTCGTATAATACCTACATAGTATACGATCATCGCTTAATTCATTAATCTCATTACATTTCCTTCTCATAAATCATTTTTCTTAAACGTTAGGTTTTAAGTCCACAGGCGAAATATTACATTTTCCAAAACTGAAATATTATTGGATATTCCATCTCACATCGATATTCTATCGTTACGTATTTTTCGGAAGTTCAAAAATAATTCCCGAGCAGAAATGCGTGAATAGTATTTTTCGGAAAATTTCTCGGAAAGCTTTTATTTTCGTCTTGAAAATTCAAACACTTTAATCCTACCACGTAGCCAAAATACTACGATGTTATCATATGTTTAGGTTATATAACGACATTCGATTATCTTGCTCCATAAATAATCAATTAAATTCATTTAATAAAAATAAAAAATTAATTCTCAAAAATCCAATTTTCTCGGGCGTTACAGATTTGTTATCTACAGCGATGCTTCAGGCAAAGGGTTAGGATGTGTTCTCATGCAACATGGGAATTTCATAACATATGCCTCACAACAACTCAAAGAATATGAGAGGAATTATTCTACTCATGATCTAGAGTTGGCAGCAGTCGTATTCGCGTTGAAAATTTGGAGACACTACTTGTACGGGGAGAAAGTGGAGATTTATACGGACCATAAAAGCCTCAAATATTTCTTCACCCAAAAAGAACTCAATATACGGCAACCACGTTGGCTTGAGATGTTAACAGATTACGATCACACTATTCAATATCATCCTGGAAAAGCGAACGTAGTAGCTGACGCATTGAGTAGAAGATCGTATGCGAGTACGAGTGCAATATTGTCAATGCAAAGGCCCATTCTGTATGACTTATAAAGGATGGAGGTAGAATTAAAGACTCCAGGGACCCACATAATGATGAGGAATATACAAGTTGAACCGACTTTAATCGATAAAGTTAAAGCTGCTCAAGCTACGGACCTGGGGCTGATACATATAAAGAAGAAAGTGCAAGAAGGAGCTATTCCAGAAGCGAGAATCGATGAAGAAGGAATACTTAGATTCAACTCCAGACTTTGTGTTCCTAACGACTTTGATTTGAAGCATAGAATCATGATGGAGGCACACAATACACCATTTGCAATCCATCCTGGGAGTACCAAAATGTATCATGATATTCGACACACATTTTGGTGGAACAATATGAAGAGAGAGATCGCGGAGTTTATCTCGAGGTGTTTAACTTGTCAACGAGTAAAGGCGGAACATCAAGTGCCAAAAGGTCCATTGCAACCACTTGAGATTCCGGAATGGAAGTGGGAACACATTACTATGGATTTCGTTACGGGACTTCCCAAAGTTTCTCAAGGCATAGATGCGATTTGGGTTATTGTTGATAGATTAACCAAGTCTGCTCATTTCGTGCCTATACATGAGATTTATTCCCTTGAACGTCTTGCTCGTATGTACGTGAATGAGATTGTGAGATCGCATGGCATGCCAATATCCATAGTTTCGGATCGTGACCCAAGATTCACTTCAAGATTTTGGGTTAGCTTGCAAAAAGCTATGGGCACGGATTTACGATTCAGTTCGACATACCATCCTCAAACGGATGGACAATCAGAGAGGACTATTCAAACTCTTGAAGATCTATTAAGACTATGTATCCTAGATTTCAAAGGAAGTTGGGATAAGTACTTGCCACTGGTGGAATTCTCCTACAACAACAGTTATCAAGCAAATATACGCATGGCTCCATTCGAGGCGTTGTATGAACGAAAGTGTCGTTCTCCAGTATGTTGGGACGAGATGGGAGAAGCAACATTGTTGGGACCAGAATTAGTACGCATGACTACAGAAAAGATCTAAATGATTCGACAACGTATAAAGACCTCACAAGATCGGAAAAAGAGTTATGCTGGTCTTCATCGAAAGGATGTAGAATTTAATATTGGAGATCATGTACTGTTACGTATTGCTCCATGGAAGGGAGTTACCAGATTTAGAAAGAGAGGAAAGCTTAAACCACGATTTGTTGGTCCATTTGAGATTCTTGACCGAATAGGAAATGTGGCTTATAAACTCGCGTTACCTCCAGGCATGTCTCGTGTTCATAATGTTTTTCACATATCTATGCTTCGTAAATATGTGAAAGACCGAACCATATTATTGCGTTAGAACGCAGACGAGATAGTAGAAGATTTAACGACTTAAGAGGAACCTGTTAAGATCTTGGATAGGAAAGAGCATGTCCTACGCACCAAGGTTATACCACAAGTTAAGGTTTTGTGGAGAAACCATGAAATTGAGGAAATGACATGGGAGTTGGAATCGAAAATGAAAGCGAGATACCCTCACCTTTTCAAAACACCAGGTACGTACGTCAATTTCGAGGACGAAATTTCATAAGGAGGGGAGGTTGTAAGACCCCAACTTATTATAAATAAAATTGAGTTTTCTCTATTTATTATTTTGAAATAATAAGGATTAATTTGATATAATGCTCTGGTTATGGGTGAAATGTGTAAATTTTATAAAATAAGCAAGTGGTTATAAAATAATCATTGTTGTCGGGGAATATTCGTTTGGTCGTGGAATATTCTTTTTGTCAAGAATATTAAATTTACGGTAGCGATCAATTATGGGCCCCATAATAGAATAAGCGCCGATGAAGAAAACGACAAGCTTGAGTTTTTATAAATAACGACGCGTTGTTACCAATTAACATTGTTGGAATACGGTGGTTAAAATACGAATGTCGCGTGGTTGCATAAAGAAAGCACACGGTATTGCACAAGATTGTTGAATTATTGATTCTTACGTGAAAGAAGGCACTACTCAATAATTGTTACGAGTAATTATTGCTCAATATTTTATTTTATTGATTCAATAATTGTTGCGTTGATATTTTATATTATTGTTGTTTAAATAATTGTCACCGCATGCATTATTTTCCATTATCGGATCAATAATTCATATTATTTGAATAATATTATTAGATAACATTATTGGCAATGTCTAAAAAGTTCATCGAGGAGAGTTTTGGTCACCTAATGCTTGTACGTCGATGAGGAGAAATCCTTATTGGAAAGCCCCTCTTTCCAGAACTACTGGTTGTCATAATTGTGATTCTGTAATATTATTTGTGAATAATTAAATTATTAATTTTTATGATAAGGAAATATTTATTTTATGTCGATATAAATGAAGGAATTTTTAGCATGAAATAATGTTTGATATATTTTCTGTGGAATTACAATTATTTCTTTGATAAAATATTCATTCAAGTATATCATATATATATATATATATATATATATATATATGCATGTGATTAAAGTGGTGTGTGATGGATTTTCGTGTTCGCAAGTTTGTTCAAAGATAGTGGGCACCAACCTTTGAAATGGTAGAGTTAGGCTTTGGTTTTGGCAGGGGAAAAAAATTGCATTGTTAGGCCAATTATTTGGTAGATGACATGATATTGCTTGCAATGATGGTTTTCAAAGTGTGGACCTCACCTATAAAGAAGTGAGTGGTTAGTGTTTTGTTAGGCCATTGATTGGTGGAAGTGGGTTGGTGAATATGATTCCTGCTAGCTAATTTTTAAAGAGTGGGCCGCCAATATTGAACAATTAAGAGTTAGGCATAGTTAGCCCCTTCTTCTAAAAATTTCATCCCCGAAATTTACCTTACACCATACACCATTCATACACAACATCATATGCTACCCAATACATTCCTCACCAGAGTAAAAATTTCAAGTATTGCTGAGGGTTTTCTAGACTATTCTCTGTCATTTTCGCAAAGGTTATATGGAAATTCATCCGCAAACCGTCATAACTTACGGACATAGTGGGTAATTAGCCCGATATGCCCTGTACTTATTAAGTACTACTGGTCAACTCTGTTTCTCGTATCCGCCTTGAGCGGATAAACTTTTACCTCAGTCTTATTGGATTCTGCACCAAAACAATTTGGTTTGGGAAATTTCTTTCAATGAACACTTAGAGTTTGCATAACATTAATCTAGCTGAATCGAATAGCATAGACTCATATCAATAATTCAAATCAATCGAATTATTTAGGTGTAGCCAAACCCCGTTGGCAAATTAAAATTTTTGAAATTATTTTTGAGAATGACGTCATGATGATGTCGCATCAGACATTAAGTCATTGAAGATGTCGTCATTGTATGACTTTGTTATAACACATCATACAATAGTGGAACAACGATTTTAGATCAATTCAACACTAAGTATTCCTACATTTACAACTCCATCAACTTTTTATCATCTACTTTAAAGTTTTATATGGTACATAAGTGATAAATAAAAATATATTTTGATATTTCAAATCATTATTGTCTAGCCGAAACAATTAGCATAGACTGTACTTTAAACCGTTCCAAAAATGATTATGAGTCAACATTTTTTTTAAAAAACACATAGTGCGTATTTAGCTTGATGACCAAAAAGTTCAAAGTCTAGCATAGCTAGGAATTTTGGAAAACCTATGTCTCCACTAATAATTATTTGCTTAAACAATCTATCT
This sequence comes from Panax quinquefolius, assembly GCA_020205615.1. Taxonomy (NCBI): domain Eukaryota; kingdom Viridiplantae; phylum Streptophyta; class Magnoliopsida; order Apiales; family Araliaceae; genus Panax; species Panax quinquefolius. Next base: position 74,053,833 of record CM035169.1, on the reverse strand, counting down.
ATTCCTATTATCCTTAATACTCCATTCACACAAAACTATACCCAGTTCGTCAAACTTACCACACTTATGAGTTCAGGAGCTTGTCATAATCATATGAGTTTAAGAACTTGTCCTAGACAGACCTTTGGCGTCCATTCGCTGAGGGGTTCATAAACATTTCATATAATTATGAGTCACGAACGTACCATAAGTATGAGTTTTAAGAACTCGTAATTAACCTTATATTCTCTACCTATAACCTATCTATCTGTTATACACATGGGAAAATAATCACCTTCTCAACACCCATATAAAAAATAGCGCGACACAGACGTTTCAATGATTATCAGTGCCAGAAACTAAATGGTTTTTACACCAAGTACAATTCCCCGCCCATAACAAGGAATCATACAACTCAGCTACTAACATGAGTCCTCAATTGAAATCCCCACCTAATCTTAACTCCCTTCTCAATACAAATTTCATTCAACTCGTATTCATAATCCTTTCCTGATTCTGTACCAATTCATAGTACAATTGTCACAGAATATTCTTGTCGTAAACTTGTCAATCATTTGCTTGATCCATATCAGATCACTAGGTGATCTCACAAAATATATTACGATTCATTTCTATTCTATGATCATTTTGCTTTTCAATCTTCTATCTCTGTACTTTTAGTATTTTAGACTCTATCTATTCATCACTACTGTTCAACTTTATTATCAGAGTTAGGGAACTCTGTAAATTATACCCCACCGAGAATCGTCTTTGAATCTTACCGACACACTAACTCTATTTGAGTTAGTACTTATCCTAATCACTGCGGTTATTAGTCTCAGGTATTCCTACCTAAGGTTCATAACCTACAGCTTTGATACCAATTGTAGTATCCCCAAATCCGGGTCCCAAATCACCACGGATCTTGGTATGTTAATTCTATAACTATTACTATTTGTGAAAGATATAAACATAAATTATTTATACAATACATTACATAATATTCCCCCAAGGCCGAGTAACCTTCAAATAAACACAATTCATAACATGTCTAATATACAACATTATTATTATACTATACTATTACAATTAAGCTGCACATAAAATCCCAAACTGAACTTAACTTTATCCTTTCCTGTATCTGACGTATGCTTCTTAATCTGCAATGTTAAATCATGATATAGCAAGGGTGAGCATAAGATTTCCCAGCAAGTTTAAGTTCAATAATATAACGATTGACAGAATCTGAATAATAAGCTGGCTATAATTCAACAATACAATTGTGAACTAGCAGGAACAAACTTTTGACTGAACAAGTATTGAACATGAACAAATATATCTGAACCGAATGGTAATGAAGGTGATCAGCCTTTAATACCTGACTTATACATGCAATATGTATGATTATAATTCTACAATGACAATCAGCAATGATTATCCATAAGCATATATGAACGAAACAACTCTAAGTAGAGTTAAGTAAAATTTGCATGAACCGTTGATTACCGTTACGCAAATTATCTAGCTTTGTCTGAAAACCTAATGTAAATAATATCGATCTACACATTATAATAATATCATCATAGTATTTAAAATAACCTAAATACATTTATCACATAATCCTATCAGTCTATAACATACATAAGACCTAACCTCAAGTCAAAAAATTTAACAGTCTGAATCGAGTTCGGTATAATTCTAACATCCCGACGGTCTAGTCGGATAATCTTCAAGTTTAAGTTCAATAAAACTCTGCCTAACACTTAACAATTATCTTAGATAATTTTAATATCAGTCAAAATAATTTTCCATGTCTCATAATAATTTTAAACAAATTATTATCATTTATCATGAATTTTCAATCATTAATATCGTATTTATATAATATAAATACCACAATATTCTATTATCATTAATATCTATTTATTATCAAATATTAATGAAATACATGTTATAATATTATAATATATTTATAATATCACAAAGTATTTTTAATACTTTAAAATCACCTTTATATGATTTTTAAACAATTATATTCATTATCCGATAATTGCTATTAATATTAAAATATTAATATTTTCATGACAAAATATCAAAAGTTATATTTTATAACTTAAAATATTTTATAACACTTCAACCATTTTATATGATTTATAAAACATTTATTCTATTTTTCCACAATTTATTTAATATATTTATTAAATAATTTAACTATCATTAATAATGATTAATTAATGAAATTTCTCACAAAATATTAAAAGTCACTAAAATAACTTAAAATATTTTCATATACCATAATATAATTTTTCATGTATAAAATCATTTTTAAATAATTTATTTAATATTATAATTAAATAAATTAAATATAATTTATATTCCAAAAATATTTAATATTTATGAAATATACTCTAAATAATTAAAAACTAATTTTCGAGCTTTAAAATAATTTTTCATAATTTATTATGTATTTTTAATAATTAAAAACTATTTAATTCGATTAATTAATTAAAATAATTAATTTTCTAATTTATTTGTCGCTAAAGGAACCATAGGCGACAAAACTGTCGCTAATGGTGTTCTTGGGCATGTTCTTGAACATTCATCAGCAAACCCAGTAAACCAAGTTAGTGAGCAGGGTACATAGTTTGACCACAAATATATTAGTGTTCGTGTTGTTTTTGGGGCTGAAATTTGTTTTCAGGTTGTAGTATTTATGTAATACTACCATAATATACCAAGTTCATGACCATTCTACATAATAAAAGAGAGATCCAAGTCTCCAAAAACCTGTCAGACGCTGTTCTTGAGTTTCTGGGTTTTCCATAAACTCAAGCAGTGTGAGGGTCCCTACTTTGCATCCTTATATCTTTGATTCTAGGAATGTTTTAGGTGATCTATGAATTCAAAAGTGTAGTAGAGGTGTCATGATACAATAACATGCTATCATTTTAGTCTAACATTATAACACATGCCAGATACATGCTAGTCTAACTATGTCAGAAATTTCGGCTGATGAAGATCTGGGTTTTCCAGAAAACATTCATGAGCCATTTCGGTCAACCTAATTTGACTAAGATTATCTATGATTCCAGGAAAGCTATAAGTGTTCTAGAGGTATGATCGTGTAGTATACATGCCAGTCTACTAATATATAACAACAACAAGACCAAATCACATAACATAAGCAAGATTCATGGCCTGAAAAATTGTTGTCAGAATAATCTGGGTTTCTGGGTTACCTAGAAACCAGATTTCATGAATGGTCAACTACCTTTGACTGCTTATAACTTTCGACCTATACATGATCTGGACTTGATTCAAGTTCCAGATCATAAACAACATAACATACTACAGATCTACAACATAAAACACAACAGATCATTAACACACAAAGATCTATAGGCCTTGACATATGGTTGTCATGCCAAAAATTTCTAGTTTTCGATTTTTCAAAACATCATTTTCGTGCACTATAATGTTATAGATCCTTGATCTAACAACCCAGATCACTTATTAATGCCCTAATACACATCTTTAACCAACATCTTTCAACATCTAACAACAAATACCAAGATTTTCCAGATTTAGGGTTCTTATACCTTTTTGGCTTTGATCTTGGTTCTGATCACCATGTTCGGTTCTTAGCTTGCTATGGATCATACAAGGAACTGAATAACTTCATATTTTCGTGGGTCTAGAGAGAGTAAGTGTGGATTGAGAGTTTGTAAAAAAAATGGGGCTAGATAATAACTCTCTCTCTTCAATTATTTATAAACTTGATACAATGAATCTATGTGATGTAAAGAAATTTGAGATTTACGAGATTTATATCATGTAGTTGATCTATGGTAGTTGACTTGCCAATATATGGTAATGCACAAAGGGTAAATTGGTCATTTTGATTTTTTTAATGGCATTTTAGTAAATTGTCCAAACCTTTAGGGTTTTGGGTTAAACATTTAAGGTTTAGGGTTTAACCCTAAAATATTTGAAATTTAATTTCTAGGATTTCAAAATTTAAATTTTTAAAAATAGAAAATTAATATTTCTAAATTATAATTAGGATTTTCTAATTATATTAAAATTTACTAATCATTATTCAAGCTTGCTAATTAGGATTAATATTTCCTAATTAAAATTACTAATTTAACAATTAGGTTTTATAATCATGCATTAGGGTTTATAACCCAAGAATTAGGGGTTTCTAAATTATTAGAAAATCTAATTAATCATTAGGGTTATCCCTAATTAGGTTTGTAATTAAAATACATAAACCTTATACATAGCATTTAAATTACCAAATTAGGATTTTAATATCCGAATTAGGGTTTCAAATTCCCAGAACTGAAATTAGGTTATCCAGAACCGGTTTCTAGGGTTTCTTATCAGACGTTAGGGTTTTCTAACTGAACGTTGATGTTCTAAATATATACTTAGGGGTTGGACTCTGATATAGTTATCTGGTCGACCCTTGACCATTAACCACATATTGTACACATATACAACCATATACACAGAACATATACACTTATATACTTAATCCTTAATGATTCACCACAAAGATTTTTAAATCCAAAAATTTCTTTTCGAAATGTCAAATCCATACACTTATTTTCTATCTAGGTTTATTATTTAACCTTTATTCAATAATTTAAGATTTAAATAATTTTTCTAACTTCTTGGGTCGTCACACCAACAACACAACATAACACAGACACATTACAAATCAATCAATTAGCAAGATTTGAGCCCTAATTTTAGAAGATCATTGGAGGAGCTAATTTGAAGGTCAAAATCAAGAAGATTGCAAATTGGAGCGAGGATAAGGGTGTGGTTATGTAACTATTCTTTGTTTTACAATTCAATTATTGTAATTGAGATGATGAATTTTTCTATCTTTTCAGTTTTTATCTCATTCATGATGAACTAAGTTACTATTTAGGCTTGTAATGGATCTTTATTAATGTTGAACACTGATTGTCATGTCATGAATTCAGTTCAATAATCTATCAATTCAGTTTATCTAATATGATTTACACTTTAATTAATGAATTGCTTGATCACCAATTCGGTATGGATTTATATGGACTCGAGAGATGATGTATGAATCTATACCTAATCACTTTAGCACGTGTTCTTAAATTCTGTGTTTTAATGAAATCTTGATGAATGTTAGGATAGAGATATACCTAGCATCGCATGTAATTGGGTAAAGAACTTGGAATTTAAACCTTCTTTGATTTTAATTCACATAGAGATATAGTGAATTTGTTAATTAGGGTGTTTGGCTTAATTCTATCTAATTTATGGATTTAAATTAATACAGTGTTAGTGCATCGAGAGATGGCTAATTATACTTAAGTGTTATTGATTAATAAACTGAGATAGTGGATTAAACTGGAATAAGGTGTGATAATCGGAGTGAGACTTAAAATGAAGTTGTAAGCCTAATTCTCCATTATTTGCTTACAATTGCGGTTAATAAGTTGTGTTGATTGGTTGGGATTTTTAGTTTCTTAGTTTTTGTTGATTATAATCATTAATTTGAATAGTTTAATAAAATTGGGTTAATATAAAACTGGTAATTGATAGGTTTAATTTCATACTAGTCTCTGTGGGAACGATACTTTTTCTTATCATTAGATTACTTGTTGACCACGTATACTTATGTGTGAGCGTATTTAGATTTCTACCAACAATCACCAACTTGAACATCTTGATGAGTTGAGAGCTTGTTTCATCTTTAGAATTTTGGGAGAACACCCATGTGAATCTGGTGTAGTCATCCACTACGACCAATGAGTATCTCTTCCCTCCAAGGCTTACAGTTGGAATTGGCCCAAAAAGATCCATAAGAAGTAACTGTAGGGGCTTATCAATTAAGTTGACTTCTTTGCCTTTGAATGAGATCCTAGTTTGCTTTCCAAGCTGACAGGCATTGCATGGCCTTTCTTTGATGTCGTTAGGAACACAAAGTCTGGAGTTGACTCGAAGTATTCCTTCTTTGTCGATTGCTTCTAGAATAGCACCTTCTTGCACTTTCTTCTTCATACGCATCAGCTCCGGGTCTGTATCTTGAGCAACTTTAACTTTATCGATTAAAGTCGGTTCTACTCGTATATTTGACATCATCACGTGGGTCCTGAAGTCTTTAACTCTATCTCCATCCTTTGTATGTCATATAAAATGGGCCTTTGCGTTGACAATATCGCACTCGTACCCGCATATGATCTTCTACTCAACGCGTCAGCTACCACATTCACTCTTCCAGGATGTTATTGAATGGTATGATCATAATCTTTCAACAGCTCAAGCCAACATCGTTTATGCATGTTGAGTTCCTTTTGGGTGAAGAAATATTTGAGGCTTTTATGATCTGTATAGATCTCCACTTTCTCCCCATACAGGTAATGTCTCTATATCTTTAGCGTGAAAACAACTGCTGCCAACTCTAGATCATGAGTAGGATAATTCCTCTCATATTCTTTGAGTTATCGTGAGTCATAGGCTATGACTTTCCCATGTTGCATGAGAACACATCCTAAACCTTTGCATGAAGCATCGTTGTAGATGACAAATCCCTTCGAACCAGATGGTATTGTCAAAACAGATTCTAAAATGAGTCTCCTCTTGAGTTCTTGAAAACTCTTCTCACATTCCTCGCTCCAACCGAATTTTGTATCTTTTTGAGTCAGCTGAGTTATCGGAGTGGCGATTCGAGAAAATCCTTCCACGAATATCCGATAATAACCAGCTAAGCTTCTAGCTACGTACTTCGGTTACTGACTTAGGTTGCTCCCAAATTTTTATAGCTTCAATTTTCGTCAGGTCAACTAATATTCCATGATTAGATACCACGTGCCCAAGGAATGCTACTTGCTCAAGCCTGAACTCTCATTTCTTCAACTTGGCATATAGCTTATTTTTATGAAGCTTTTGGAGTATCAGCCCCAATTGTTGCTCATGATCTTCATGGCTTTTGGAGTATATGAGGATGTCATCAATAAAGACAACCACAAAATGATCCAAATATTCCTTGAATACTCGGTTCATCATATCTATGAAGGCAGCAAGAGCATTAGTCAATCCAAAAGACATGACTAGGAATTCCTAATGCCCGCACCGAGTTCTGAAAGCAGTCTTCGGAATGACATCAGTTTTAATCTTTAACTGATGATATCTAGAACGAAGATCGATCTTTGAAAAGAATTTAGTACCTTGCAACTCGTCAAACAGGTTATCAATGTGAGGTAACGAGTACCTATTTTTGATGGTGACATGATTCAACTCCCGATAGTTAATGCAAAGTCGCATACTCCCATCTTTCTTCTTTACGAATAGGATAGGAGCACCCCCAAGGAGATGTACTAGGATGAATGAAACCGATGTCTAACAATTCTTGCAGTTGGGTTTTTAACTCCTGAATTTTAATAGGAGCCATTCGATATGGGGTTTTGGAAATGGGTTTTGTACCGAGTTCAAGGTCAATAAAAAATTTGATTTCACGCTCTGGGGTAGGCCAGGAAGTTCTTCAGGGAATACGTTAGGAAATTTATTAACAATAGAAATATCATTCAAATCTGACGTATTTTGGTTTAAATCCGTGACATGGGCTAAGAAAGCTTGACATCCATTTTTCAATAAACGAATGGCTTTATGGCTTGATATGACAGTGATTAACTTTAGTGGTTTGGTTTCTTGAATTTGCATAATAGGTTGGTTAGGAATATGAAAACTAGCAACCTTACGAAAATAATCAATTTTAACATGATGAGTAGTTAACCAATCAATCCCTAAAATCACATCAAATGCAAGTATTTTCAAAGAGATGAGATCAAAAGGTACTGTGAAAGTGTCAATTTGAATCAAACAAGATTTATAAATAGTGGATGTAATGAAGGTTTCTCCCAACGGAGTTTCAACAGATAAGTCAAAGTCTAATTTCTGTGGAGTCAAATTTAAACGTTGAGCGCAAGTAGGTGAAATAAAAGAATGGGTAGAACCGGTATCAAATAAGGTATAGACTTCATAATAGTTTATGATTAGCTTACCCGTGATAACTTCATTCGGGTTTCTCGATTTTTGGGAGGTCACAAAAAGCGCTCTCCCTTGAACTACCGACTTTGACTTGTCTGGGACAGCCTTTGGTGCCACCATCCCAACTGGACTTGACTTCACTACATGACAAAATCGAGCTAGGTGACCTTCTTTCGCAAATGAAACACGCTTTGGGTTCTTTGCGTCTGAGTTTGAATGATGTGTCCCTCCTCTCGCAAGATCAGAGCATCGACAGGTGGTCGTTCTCCTTCCTTGAAAATGGGTGATGGTGCTGTTGTATTTTCATCATTATTGAACCTTCTCTTTTTGAAATTTCGACTTCTATTATCTTGGCCAGGATTACCACCGAAGTGGTTACCATTTCTGGCATGATAATTTCCTCCACGTGTGTTGTCACCGCTTCGATGACTGCTACCACTGGTATGACTATTATCATTTTGTCGGCTGCTATCTTTTGGTTGGACTGACTCATTATCACGCTCTAATAACTGAGCCATATTCACAACATCTGAATATAAACAAAGTTTTTGAGAAATGAGGTATTGACGAATTTTGGACTTCAAACCTCGCAGAAACATTCGCGTCATGCGCTCCTCATTATCTACCAAATGGGATGCAAACCGGAATAACTCCGTAAACTTAGCCTCGTATTGCGATACGGTCATATTATTTTGTTCCAGCACGATGAATTCCACCTTCTTCATGTGACGAATACTCTCTATAAAGTACTTGTCGTTGAACAATTCTTGAAACTTCTCCCAAGACATCTTTAGTGCGGAAAGATGAGTACGTTTTACAGATTCCCACCAGTAATATGTCTCTCCTCGCAACATAAAGGTGACAAAGGGAACCTTTTGCTCCTCTGAGTATCCCAAGACATCAAATATCTTGGTGATCTGCTTTATCCACGTCTCTGCCTTAAGTGGCTCTGGCTTTCCGAAAAACTCCGGTGGTCCCAGCTCCTTAAATTGCTTAGTCGTGACCAGCCGTGAGTTGCCATTGATTCCACCTGCATTTTGAACAGGAATCTCTCTCTTTTGGTGTTGCATGAATTGTAAAAACCTTCTGAACATCCCATCGTTCATCATGTGGTCGGTGTTATTGTTTACATGAGGATTATTGCCTTCCTGATGCACAGTATCCTGGTTTTTGATTGGCAATGACTCAACGGTCTCATGTGCTCCATTGCTTATCTCAAAATTTTCAGATGCCATTCTCAACACTGCCACAAAACAAAGGTTAATTGGCATGCCACATATTATCCCTATATTCTGACCGACCAATTAAATAACAAATAAGCTTAGGTAGGACACACTAGCGAAGGATTTACTCGTCTCTCCCCTCCTAGTTCTAGCCTCAGATCTCTGCCAGGGATCATATCCCTAAGCTTTGAATCCAACTGTGACGCCCCAAAAATAGGTCTATACAACTCATTCTGAGTCGCCAAATATATGGTACAGAATTCAAATACAAACTTAATTTACACAATTATTAATTGTCGTGCAGAATACGGACAAAACATAAGCTAAGAGTTTTAACACGAATATTCTCTCGTAGACAATATCCAAACTCAAATGAAGTCATCATTACAATTATTATCACACTATTTTATAGAATAGTGAGGACTACTATAGCCACCATCTTGGACCATCACTCCGTTCCCCGGCTGGTCCCAGCTATATTCTCATTTCCTGAAGAGAACAATAAAAGAAAAGGGTGAGCTCAACTAGCCCAGTAAAAAATATTATGACTAAGATAATGTAGAATAAATTATCTTTAGTCCTCAACAGTATAAATACTGAAAGAATACAATAGACAACAAATTTAAATGCAGCTGAACAAGCAATCCATTAAAAGAGTCAAGTAGAGTATGATGTCTACAATCTTTTATTATTTAAAAGTTCATCATCAATAATTTATCTCTGTAACACAACTCAATAAATAATCCACATCATCGAATTATCCATGCACTATGGGTTAAGGATATTCATTAGTATCACCAGTGGTCATGATCATGCCAAACAACTGTCCACCAATGCACTACGGGCCAATGAGGACTTTTACCACGTCATTTTTCTATAACATTACAGGTCATGATTATACCGATACATAATTTCTGGTCATAATCATACCAATCAACAGTACATCTATGCACTACGGGCCAAAGATGACTTTCACCACAATATAAGCATGAGGATGATGACAATGATATAAGAAATCAATCAAGTGAGATCAAGGATAAATATTAAAGATTTATAATTCAATTTATCTAGAGTTTAAGAATGTCTAAATTCTCAACATGATAATTAATTTTGGAGTAAAATTCAATAATGATATTCATGTATCAAAAATAATGTGGACAGAAAAGAAACCAATTTTTTTGTTGTGAATAGTACCGAAGTGAATAGTATTGCCGTGAATGAATAGTATACCGTGAATAGTACCGTATGTATAAATAGTACCGTATGTATGAATAGTACCCCGTGAATAGTACCCCGGTATGAAAAGATTAAAATTTTAACAAGAATGTTCAGAAAAATATTTCAGTGAAACGATACTAGATGAAGCGCAAATTTCAAGGATATTCTACGAATTTCAAGGAGTGTAGAAGCAATACTTATCAAAATAAGTGTAGATTTAGGAATATGAAACGAAATAATATTACTTACATACTACAGAGTATGGAAGAAAATAATATTTTTTACGAATATTGAATGAAAATAATATCTCTTATCTTAAAAGGAGAGTAATTCTGACTGGTATAGCGGGGATATTCTTGAAGAAAACTTACATTATTTGCTACACTCAAAGCTTCCTTAAACTCAAAAGGAATACGCTCAATATTATAGAAGAAGAATTTTTTGATTCTTGTGTGATTTTCATTTCTAAACTAAGCATCCTATTTATAGGAGAATGGCAGGGAACTATTTAAGAATAATCACAGACAAGATGATGAAGAAAAAATCACAGAAGCGACATCACATCAAGTAAATTTGTGACATCCCAGATTTTTAGAATTTATAAATGAGAATTTTATAAATAAAAGTATTATTTATGAGATATGTTGGGTGTGAGTATGTGTATGTCATATATTGTAGATTATGTGAATTGATGTGAAGAGAATGTTATATATTAATTTTAATATATATAAATATTTAATTGAATTATTTATTGAGTTAAATAAATAAATTTTGTTTTGATTATAGAGTAATGTAATTAAGTGTAGTAGATTAATTAAATGAATATTTAGTATTTAATTTAATTAATATAATAATTTTATGTTATAGTTCTAATTTAATTGAGATAATTAAATTAGATGAGTTATATGATGGTTGTTACATGAAATTATAATTAACAAGTAAATATAATTATGTGACAATTTGATGAGATTGATTGATGTTAAACAATTGATTAATTAAAATAATGAGTATTTGCCAAACATGGTCTTAGGCTTTTCAAGTTCAAGTTGGTGTAACCTATGTATTAACTAGTAATTAGTATATATAATAATTACTAGGAGTTACATATATTATATATTACTGGCATTATATATTATATGTATATACTACAAGTTAGTACGTTAGTTTTAGAAAACAAACCAAAGAAAGAAAGAAGAAGAGAGTTAGAGAGAGTTGTCAGAGAAGAAGAGGAAGATGAAGAAAAAGAAGAAGAAGGGAAAGCTTTGAGAAGTCAAAACAAGCCCCATCATCATCATCATCTTCATCTCTCTCTTAAATTCATACTAATATGGATGTATGCAAAGCATTTAAGCTGTTTTTCGGTAATTGGTAATCTACGAACCAGGCAAGTCTTTCAGTTCCTATTTGCTATGTGAATTTAATCATTTTAAATCTTTATTGCAAAGAGCATGATGTGTTATATTTATGTTGAATCTATGAAATGTTAAAGTCAAATTATGACTACGTTGATTGAGTCAAACATGCTGATTGAGTAAGGAACTCAATTTTTATATTTGTTATATGAGCTATAACATGTATGTTATGTTATTACAGTGTTTATGAGATATATGTTGATGCATGTTATTATATGCTACGTGATGCATGAAAACTGTTAGATTTTGCTGAGCTGTCGAGCTCAACCTTGCAAATAACCATTTTTACAGGTTAAAGATTGAAGATGTCACTATGTACTACTTGAATGAAGTGGTTCAGAAATAATATATGAAGACTTGTATTTTTTAGCTAAAGTTGCTATTTCTTTAAACCATGATTAAGAATCATGAGATGTATTAAATGTTTTATGATGTTTAGTTTTATATTGAGTTGTAAAGCTAGAGTTAGAGTTATCTGATATGTAAAGGTTATCGGATTAAAATGTAAAATTTTATGTGATAACAATGATAAAGCGAATCATAAAATAAGATTGATTCAAAGACATGTAGTTGATAAAGGTTTTGATTCAGGGAATTAAAGTAAGAAGACATAAAATTTTAAATTATTCTGCATTTTATAAAGTTTAACATCGAATAATGATGTAAAATCAGAAGGTAGATGTGTTATTAATCTAATAGAAGTTAATAATTAAATTTTATGAATTTTAGAATTCGTTACAAAATTTGTGTGAAATTTTTGATTTTACTATGCAAGACTATGCTGATAAAATGTTCTAATAAAATGAAAACTTTATATAAAACATAATATATTCTATTTATAATCTAATAAAATGAATAACTTTATATATAATATAAAAAGTATTACATTTTATATAAAAGTTTTTATTTTATTACTATTATAATAATAATAATAAAACAAAATTTGAGATAACTTTCTCTAAGCGATTTTGAAAAAATGAGTAAGTGGGGGTCCATGTAATAAGACAAACTTACAATAAATACTTCATGAGAAAACCCCTCTATTTATCACAAATTACTTGTCTTTAATAAACACATTTTAATCTTTTAACATTTATTCATCATTAATATTATAACTCATAATATTATGACGAGATCATTCCCAAGAAAGAGGGGGCTTTCCGATAAGGACTTCTCGTTATTGGCGCGCAATTAGATGAACTAACCCATTTCCTCGACAGAACTTTCTAGACATTGTCAATAATACAAATAATAATATGAATAACTTTGTCTTCTCAATTACTAATTTAATAATATAAAATATTGTGCAGATGATATTGTGACAATAATTGAATCAATAATATGAGATACTATGCAGTAACTATTGTGGCAATTATTAAATGAACTGAGTGACTTCTCACATAAAAATCAATAATAAGAGATATTGTACAATATAATGTGCTACTGTGTAACTACGCGTATTACAGTACTTTTATCACCGGGTATTTCAACAGTTAACGGTAAAAGTTTTGCCATTATTTTTACAAAAAGGTTATTTCTGTCGCTTTCTAAATTAAATGAGTAATTTAGTTAATAGGGTCCAATGATGATGATTGTGTCGTAAATACGAATATTCCCTGATAAAACGAATATTCCCCGACCAAACGAATATTTTATGACAACTTGTTTACTTTGCAAAATTCATAAATATTACCCACAACTATAACATTATATCAAATCCACACCTTATTATTCAAAATAACATTTAGAGAAAATTAAATCTTTATTCATAAAAAGTTAGGGTCTTACATGATTTAGTCTTGATCGAAGAGAACACTACGATTTCTCTTAAGCTCTGATAGACTAGGATATCTACTTGCTTATTTTACATACTCCACGATTCCAAGAGTTGACTGCGATTCTTGACTTGGTTCGGCAGGCGCTCGGATTATTTTCACGATTCTGAGTATGGCTTCCAAGATAGACTACGATTCTAAAACAACTTTTTTGATACTCCACTATTCTGCCTTGGCTTCTATAATTTCTCGGCTGTCTTGGCAGACTACGATTCTGTTGAGTCATATCTATTACATTTCAAAATAGATCATCCTAACAGCTTTGATCTTTCTTCTATACATTCATTTACAGAATGATAAACATTAATCACAGATCAACCTAACAATTTTGATCTACCATCTAAGTCCTTCTACATATGTTTTCTTTGAAGGACTTTACACATAAGCATATTTATTTGCTTTCTACATCAAATTTTAATATGCAATTCCCAAAATTATTAACTACACTTAAGACTTGTTATGTATTAACTATTTTTAAGACTTTTAATGTTTGAAGTATGTAATCAGTCTAACTTAAATTTGTGTTTTTAGGCAATAGAATGGAAGTGATTTTTATTATGGGTGTGTGTGCATGTGTGAATTTGTATGAATTTCTTTGGGCAACTTTGTGGTTTATTGGTTTTTCGCAGAGTTGTGTGTTTTAATAGTCATGCTTTATTTTGGTCATATTTTAATGTGGGTTTGTTTTTCCTCTATTTTTAATTATTTAATTTCCTTTGTTTTTTATAGGGAGCTTGGATTATGTTTTTATATGCTCTGTTTTTAGGAAAAGACGAACTCTGTTTTGCTCAAGTTGTTATGGAATTTCCAGAGATAAGGAAAAAGAAAACTTTTAATTCATTCAACTACATTTGATTGCGATTATATAAATTTAGTCACTACTACAATTACAACATGATAACCCATGTTACAAGTATGATAGCTATGTAAATCTTATCTTTTCTTAGTAGCCTTTTGATTTCATCTACAATTTCAACAATCCTCCCCACTATCCATTATGAAGAATTGAAAATTTTATTTGTTAAGGGTAACTTAACTAACAAAATAGACTATTATGACTATTGACTAATCATCTATTTTAACTATAGATGCACAAAGAGTTTGAGCCTTGGAGTCTGGCCTTGTCTGGCTAAAGCCTAGTCTTAAAAATCTAGCCAAAGCCTAGTCTTAAAAAAGCCTAAGCTGATCAAGGCTCGTCTGAAGGTTGAAAAAAGGTCACAATTTTTGCCTAACAGTCCGACCTAGCTTAGTTATTGGCCTGATCCGACTTGGTCAATGACAAGGCCTAGTCTGGCCTGACCAATTTCACTCACAACAACCAAAGACTAAGGGGGTGCTTGATAAAAATTGAATGAATCTGAATGAGTTGAATCTGAATCTGAATAAAAAAAACTATTTGATAATTGACATGTCTGAAACATCTGAATGACAAAACTATATTATTTTACCCCTCTGAAAAAATTCAAAATTGTTATAAATTTAATATATTTTTAATTTTTAATTTTTTTTTACTTCATTCAGCTGCTCATTCGGTCATTTAGCTAAAAAAAATTGACTTAGCCATTCAGCTCGTCCATCTTATCGATTCAGCCATTCAAACCAAAATAAAAGCATCGACCGATTCAGCCATTCAGTCATTCAACTCTAAAAAAACTGTTAGTTTTTGATTTTATGATGTTTTGAATGATGACTAATTTAAGTATATTAGACGTGTGCATGGTTCAATCGGAGATAGATAAGGTCTCTTCTTGTACTATGGCTAAGGAAATTTGGGACACAGTCATCATGAGCCACGAAGGTACTACTAAAGTGAAGGAGGTCAACTTGAGCATGCTAATGCACGAATACGAACTATTAAAATTGGAGAAAAATGAATCAATTAGAGATGACCAAGTAAGATTCCTCACTCTAAAGAATTCTCTAAGCATGCTCAGACGAAAGATTGATCAAAAGGAAATCAACCGAAAGCTTCTTAGAGTCATGCCAAAACGATTCGCACAATGGAAACTCTTACCTTATTTGGAGAACTTGAAGAGTTTGAAAACCAACTAAAATTGTATGATGAAGAAGATGAGACACCTAAGAAGAAGACCTTGGCTCTACAAGTTGAAAGCTACATAGAAGGTAATGATGAAGATTCGGATGAAGAAATAGCTTTAATGACCAGAAAATTGAGGGAGCTGATCCGAAAGAAGAATAGATCAAAATTACCAACAAAAGCTTTCAACAACAAGAAAGATTTCAAATAAAAGCCACAAGAAGAAACTTGATTCGAATGTGGAAGGCCTGGACACTTCAAAAGATATTGCTTCCAACTAAAAAGAAAGAACAAAGCAAATGGTTCAAAAGGGAAGGCTCTAATGACATGGAGTGATGATGAACCTGATCATGAAGATCAAGAAGAAGAAACTGCTCAGTTGTGTTTCACTGGAATACACAATGAGGAAACATTTGAGGTAAGTCCTGAACTTAGAGAAATTACTATTTCTGACTATCTTGTTTTAAAAAATAAAAACCTTCATATTAAAGAGAAAAATGATCACTTGAAAAGTTGGATAAATGACTTAATGAAGGAAGTAGAAACTTTAATTGAGGAAAAATAAGAAATAGTTAAAGATTGCACATCATGTGAAGTATCTCAGTTGAATGCTAAAATTGGATATTTAGATAATTATAATAAAAATTTATATAATCGTGCAAACAAATTAAATGAAGAAAATAATAGTCTTAAAAAGGAAAATGATGATTTAAAAGAAAGTTTGAAAATGAGAGATACTTGTATAGATGCTTTTAATGATGGAAAAATAATAAACATGCAAAATAACAATGAGGAAGAAATAATATCTTAGAAAAAGGATCTTGCAAAATTTGTTCAAGAAGAAGAGAATTTAAATATAATGGTGGGTGCTTAAAGGTCAAGCTTAGATAAACAAGGAATTGGTTATAATCCTGTTAAAAACACAAAAAGCACTACTAACAAAATTAGAGTAATAAATAATAAACCAAGGAACAAGCCTCTTTATTGCTCACCTTATGTTACTTGTAGAAAATGTGGTATAAAAGGACATTTTGATACTAATTATAATAAAATAAAAATAAAACAAGTTTGGGTAAAGAAAGGAGATTTAATTGCTACTAACAATATTGGACCCAAACAGATTTAAGTACCAAAACAATGAGCTACTTCTTTGTTTTGTATGTATGCTTAAAAGCTAAAGTACCATCACATAAATGGGTACTTGACAGTGGATGTTCTAGACATATGACAGGTAATAGAACTAAATTTACCTCACTTGTAGCAAAGAAAGGAGGCATGGTTACTTTTGGAGATGACACCACATGCCAAATCATCGGTAAAGGTAAAATTGGTAATGGTAAGGTCTACATTGATAATGTCCATCATGTTGAAGGGTTAAAATATAATTTAATTAGTGTAAGTCAATTAATGGATAGTGGTCAAAAAGTAATTTTTGAAAAAGATAAATGTGATATTATTCATGCCTCTCATAATGTTCCTCTAGTAGCTAACAGAGAAGATAATATATACACTATAAATTTTAAAAATCAAAATGAGGATATTTGTTTAGTTGTTGTTCAA
This sequence comes from Panax quinquefolius, assembly GCA_020205615.1. Lineage (NCBI taxonomy): Eukaryota > Viridiplantae > Streptophyta > Magnoliopsida > Apiales > Araliaceae > Panax > Panax quinquefolius. The sequence continues at coordinate 74,036,531 of CM035169.1, read as the reverse complement.
GATCAAACTATTCTATGGCATAGAAGGTTAGGGCATGTGCATATGGAATTGATTAACAAGTTAGTTACAAAGAACTTTGTTAAAGGTTTACCAAAGCTAAAATATGAGAAGACAGGTATTTGTAATGCATGTCAGGTAGGTAAACAAGCAAGAAATTCTTTTACAATCAAAAATCAGTTATCAACTTCTTTACCTCTTCAATTATTGCATCTTGATTTATTTGGACCCAAGAGATATCCTAGCCTAGGAAATAATCATTATGCTTTTGTTATTGTTGATGATTTTTCAAGATTTACATGAGTTTTATTTTTGAAAACAAAAGATCAAGCTTTTGCAGAATTTGAAAAGCTTATAAAGAATGTTGAAACAAAACATAACCTCAAGCTAATTGGTATAAGGAGTGACCATGGTGGAGAATTTGAAAAAGACTTTATACCATATTGCAGTGAAAAAGGTGTTACACATGAGTTTTCTGCACCAAGAACACCTCAACAAAATTGTGTGGTGGAACGCAAAAATCGTACTCTCCAAGAAACTGCAAGAACTATACTTCATGAAAGTAAACTGCATACAAGATTTTGGGCAGAGGCTGTAAGTACTGCATTTACATTTTAAATAGAGTACTAATTAGATCCATCTTATTAAAAACACTATATGAGTTACTAAATAAAAGGATTCCAAATATTAACTATTTTAAAGTATTTGGTGCTAAATGTTTCACTAAATACTAATAGTAATCTTGGAAAATTTGATGCTAAATCAACTGAATCCATTTTTCTTGGCTATTCAATGCATAGTAAAGCTTATAGGGTTTATAATCTTGATAAATTTAAAGTTGAAGAATTTGTGCATGTAGTATTTGATGAATTTAACCGTGACCTATCAAAAGAAGAAAATGAAGTTTTTGCAAGAAAAGATAATCTGATTTGTGGAAAACAGACAGCTCAATCCGGATAGACTGAGTCGTCTGCATCAGAAGGAAAATCAGATAAACGTGGAAAGCAAACAGAAGAAATCAGATAACATGAGCCGTCTATTTTAGTTGAAAACTCAGACATGCAGATGCCTAACGTCTGACAGCTTAACCCGTCTGTATTAGAATAATAATATGACGATTAGTTTGATGTAGAGCTTGACATTTCAGAACCTGAAGAACAAATGACTGCAGCAAGGCTTCCTAGATCATCTAGAACAGTGAGAAATCATACACCAAATCTAATCATTGGAGATCCCAACACATGGATGAATACAAGAAGAAATGCAAGGAATTATTGTGCATTTTCAGCTTTTCTTTCTCAAATAGAACCAAAGAATGCCAAGGAAGCAATCCAAGATGAAAATTGGTCTATTGCGATGCAGGAAGAATTAAACCAATTCGAAAGGTGTTAGGTATGGGATCTTGTTAAACCTCCTAAAGATGCTTCTATAATTGGTAAAAATGGATTTTCAAAATTAAACTTTATGAAAATGGCATAATCACTAGAAATATGGCTAGATTGGTCGCTCTAGGCTATAATCAACAAGAAGTTATAGATTATGAAGAAACCTTTTCCCCTGTTGCAAGGTTGGAAGCCATATGAATTTTGTTAGCATATGCATGTTTTAGACAATTGAAATTATATCAAATGGATGTGAAATGTGCATTTTTAAATGGCTATTTAAATGAAGAAGTGTATGTTAAGCAACCACTGGGATTTGAACATGAAAAATATCCACATCATGTGTTTAAATTGAAAAAGACTTTGTATGGATTAAAACAGGCTCCAAGAGCCTAGTATGAAAGAGTAAGCAAGTTTTTATTAGACAATGGTTTTAATCGTGGTAAAATTGATTCTACTCTTTTTATTAAAACAAAAAATAAGAACTTATTAATTGTTCAATTTTATGTGGATGATATAATTTTTGGAGCTACTACTAACTCTTTGTGTGAGTGGTTTTCCCAATGTATGCATAACGAGTTTGATATGAGCCTTATAGGTGAGTTAAACTATTTCTTGGGGATTCAAATCAAACAATCCAATGAGGGGATTCACATTCACCAATCAAAGTATGTGAAGGAGCTATTGAAGAGATTTGGTTTCGAAAATACCAAACCAAAGTCAACACCAATGAGTACTACCATCAAGCTTACTGCAGATGCGAAGGTAAAGATGTCGAAGTAATAATTTATCGAGGTATGATTGATTGTTTATTTTATTTAACTGTATCAAGGCCGTATATTATGTATAGTGTATGCTTATGTGCTAGATTTCAAGCTCAATCGAAAGAATCTCATCTAAAAGCGGTAAAAAGAATATTTAAATATTTATCTGACATAATAAATTTAGGCTTATAATATCATGTATCTCCAAGTTTTGAACTATTTGGATACTCAGATGCAGATTATGCAGGGTGCCAATTTGATAGAAAAAGCACAAGTGGTGCTTGTGAATTTTTGGGCCAAAGCCTTGTAGCTTGGCACAGTAAGAAACAAACATTTGTTGCTTTGTCTACTACAGAAGGTGAATATTTGGCGGCAGGTAGTTGTTGTTCACAAATTTTGTGGATGATATAAACGTTACATGATTTGAATGTTATTTGTGAAAATGTGCCTATTATGTGTGAGAATACTAGTGCTATTGATATTGTCGACGTTGGGATTTTTAGTTGTCCTTTTTCGTTACTTGTTCTTTGGTGTTCTCATTTTATGTGAGATTTGTTTAAAAAAATAAGTGAAAAAGGTCCGACATGTATAATGTCGACGATGGACTGTTAAGAGTCACCAGTTGGTTTTTTAAATGGTTGCACCAACACAACCGAGAAAAGGTTTTACATGGACCCGATGATGTGACCTTTCGCTAAGCGAATTCGGTGAAATCGAGATTCATTAGGGTCCGGGGACTTGATTATGCGGAGGGAAGGTGTTAGGCACCCCCCGACATCCGTGTTACCATGGTGACAGCCACTTTTCAAGAAACTGTTATATAAATGTGTATGCGTCGGTCAATGTGTTATTTATTTGGAAGTAGTGCGAGGCCTCGTTCGCACCTATATACACAGGGTTTAAATTTATGTAAAAATTCAATTTTTAGCAAGATATGGCAGTGATGTTTTATAAAGGAGGTTTGTCAAACCCGTGTGCTCAATAGTAATTGAGACCTTTTACACTTCCATTTTATTAAGTGTTCGGCTTGATTGCTTTTATTTACGAGATGCGAAGCATCTATAAAAAAATAATGTACAAAATAATGCTGAACTCCTCGTGGGTATGAAAACCATCTGAGGAAATCCAGACACCGCAAATAAATTTACAAGTTGTTTACAGCTGAAAATGTCCATCACGGGAAACAAATCTAAATCCAATAGACTGAATATGTGATCACATGATTCCTAGGCTCACATGATGCCGCAATTTGTATGAAAGTAGTAAGATACTATATATATATATATATATATATATATATATATATATATATATATATAAAAGCTATAAATATATATATACAGACATGATCAACCACCACGGAGCACCTCCATGGGGGATCAAAAAATGTAAATAAAGCTGTAAAAGTCATCAACCGCCACGGAGGGAACTCCAGGCGGGACGAAACGTAAAGAAAGCTGTAAAAGCGATCAACCACCACGAAGTAAATTCCAGGTGAGACAAAATATATATATATGTGTGTGTGTGTGTGTGTGTGTGTGTGTGTGTGTGTGTGTGTGTGTGTGTGTGTAAGACCCCAACTTTTATGAATAAAGATGAATTTTTTATAAATATCATTTTTGAATATTATGGAATGAATTTGATATAATGTTATAATTGTGGGTAATATTTATAAATTTTGCAAAGTACGCAAGTTGTTATATAATATTCGATTGGTCGAGGAATATTCGTTTTAACAGGGAATATTAGTACAATGGCAAAATCATTGGTGGACCCCACAACAGAATTATTGTCGGATTGAGAAAACGATAAAAATACTTTATGAAAATAACGGCGGAAGTTTTACCGTTAACTGTTGAAACACCAGTGTAAAAAGTACAGTAATACGCGTGGTTGCATAGTAGCACACAATATTGATTATTGATGCTTATGTGAGAAGTCACTCAGTTTTGTTTAATTATTGTTACAGTAATTACTGCATAGTATCTCACTTTATTTGATTCAATTATTGTCAATATTTTATAATCAATAGTTGAAATGACAAAGTTATTAATATTATTATTTGCAATATTAACGATGTCTAGAAGTTCTGTCAAGGAGAGGTTTGGTCACCTAATTGCGCTCCAATGGGGAGAAATCCTTATTGGAAAGCCCCCTCTTTCCTAGGAACGACCTGGTCGATTAATATTGTGAATTATAATAATGATGATAAATTTTGTTTTATTAGTATTATTAATGTAATAAAACATAAAAACTTTTTATATAAAACAGAATACTTTCATAATGTTATTTGTTTTATCAGACTATAAATAGAATATATTATATTTTATTATGCATAGTAGTGTATAGTGCCTGCATAGTGTTTGTATAGTAAAAACGTTTTATATAAAACATAATAATTTTTATAGAGTTTTGTTTTATTTGATTATAAATAGAATATATTATATTTTATTGCATAGTGCAGCATAGTATCCTTTCCATTCTTCTATAAATAGGATGCTTAGTTAGAATTAAAAATCACACCAGAAGTTCAGAGAATTCTCCTTCTATAATCTTGAGCGTATTTCTTTAGATTTTAAGAAAGCTTTGAGCATAGAAATTAGTGCAAGTTTTCTTCAAGAATATCCTCGCCCTACCAGTCGGAATACTCTTCTTTTACGGTAAGGGATATTATTTGTTGTACTTGTAAGGGGTATTATTTCTTTCGTCTTCATGAAGAGAACTTCTGTTATTCCATTCTTTATCATTATGTTGGAATAACTCATACATGTGAAATACCGCATACATGGTGAAATTCTTACATTATTCCATTCTTTATTATTACATTTAGAACATCATATCTATGCGCGTTTACGTATGACTGGTTAAAATCCTTTATTATTACATTGGAACATCACATGCATGCGGTTTACGCATGACACTGGTTAAGTTCTTTATTATTACTGTTGGAACATCACATGCATGCGAGATTACGGCGTGACCTAGTTCCATTCTTTATTATTCTGTTGGAATAACTTTGTCTTTCTTGATCCATCGCATGCATGGTGATTTCTTCTATTATTCCATTCTTTATTATTCTGTTGGAATAACCTGTCTATGTGGATTATCACATGCATGGTGAATGATCCTTTGTGTTCATTTCTTATTAAATTGTGGAAATGATCTCTCTAAGTGGATTACCGCATGGCGGACGAAAATCAATTTGCAGTTTCATATATTCTCTTATACTCAGTTGGTTAAAGCTTTGAATTCTATACTCCATGAAATTAGTGGAATATCCTTTATATTTGCGCTTATCTTTTCATGGACATATTCTTTTGAGCATTCTTGAATTTTACTCCACAAAGCAGTATCATGTTGACAATTTTGACGTTATTGAGTTCAGGATAAATTAACTTATAAATCTTTAAAATTTATTCTTGAACTTGTTTTATTAAATTGTCATCATCCTCATGTTTATAATATGTTTAAAGTCATCTGTGGCATGTAGTGCATAGATGGACTTGGTATGATTATGACCACGGATTATTCGGTATAATCATGACCGTGATGTTACAAATGATGTGGTAAAAATCCTCATTTGTCGTAGTGCATTTATGGACAGTTGTTAGCATGATCATGACCATTGATTAATACACGAATATCCTTGGCCCGTAGTGCATGGATAATTTGTGGTCGTGATACTAATGAATATCATTGGCCGTAGTACAGGGATGATGTGGATTATTTATTAAGCTGAGTTTCAGCGATAAAAGTAATGAAAAACCTTTTAAATCATAGAGGATAGTAGATTTTATTCTCTACTTGACTCTTCTGATAGATTTCTTATTCCACTGCAGTTAAACTTGATGTTTGTTATATTTTATTAGTTTATCACTGTTGAAGACTAACGATAAATTATTCTGCATTATCTTAGTCATAATATTTCTTACTGGGCTATTTGAGCTCACCCTTTCTTTTATTGTTCTCTTCAGGAAATGAGAACGTAGTTGGGACTAGTCGGGGAATGGAGTGACGGTCCAGATGATAGCATTAGTAGTCCTCTCTATTCTGTTAAATTGTGTGACAATAAATGTAATGAGGACTCCATTGAGTGTGGATATTGTCTAGATGACAATATTCTTATTAAAACTGTCAGTTATGTCTTGTCGTATTCTACACAACAGTTGTATTATTAAGTTGTATTTGAATTTTGTACCATGTATTTGGCGACTCAAGATGGGTGATGTATACCTATTTTGGGGGAATCACAGTTGATATCAAAGCTTAGGGATATGATCCCTGGCTGAGATGTGAGACAAGAACTAGGAGGGGAGAGACGGGTAATTCCTTTGCTAGTATGACCTACCTAAGTTTATTTGGTATTTAAATTGTCGGTCAGAGTATAGGGATAATATGTTACATGTCAATTTACCTTTGTTTTGTGGCAGTATCTGAAAATGACATCCGAGAATGTTGAGAATAGCAATGGAGCACAGGAGATCGTTGAGTCTCCACATATCAATAATCAGGAGAATGTGCATTAAGAAGGCGACAATCCTCATGCAAAAAACAACACTGACCAAATGATGAATGATGGAATGTTCAGAGGCTTTATGCAATTCATGCAACATCTGGCGAGAGCGGCTCCTGTATCCAAAATATTGGTGGAAACACTGAAAACTCTTAGACGGTCACCGCTAAATAGTTCAAGGAGCTGGGACCACCGGAGTTTATTGGAGAGCCAAAACCACTTAAGGCGGAGACGTGGATAAAGCAGATCACCAAGATATTTGATGTATTGGGATGCTCCGAGGAGAAAAAGTTTCCCTTTGCCACCTTTATGTTGCGAGGAGAGGCAGATTACTAGTGGGAATCGGTAAAGCGTTCTCAACCTGCCGCACTGAAGATGTCTTGGGAGAAGTTCCAAGAACTATTCAACGACAAGTACTTTCCCGAAAGTATTCGTTACATGAAAGAGGTAGAGTTCATCAAGTTGGAGCAGAACAATATGGCCGTGTCGCGATGACGAAGCTAAGTTTGACGAGTTGTCTGGTTTACGTCTCACTTGGTTGATAATGAGGAAAGAAGAATAGCGGATGTTTCTAAGAGGTTTGAAACCCGAGATCGTTAATATCTAATTTCTCATCAAGTGTGTTTGTATTGGATGTTGTAAGCGAGGGCTCGATTATTGGAGCGCGATAATGAGTCAACTCAACGAGAGAAGCTGTAAGCAAAATGATAATACCGGTGGTAGCGATCATCGAGCGGTGACAACAAGCGTGGAGGTAATCAACATGCGAAATGGTAACCACTTTGGTGGTAATCATGGCTAAGATAAAAGAATGGACATTTCAAGAAGAGGAGATTCAATGATGATGGAAAAGCGTCGGCATCGGCACCGTGGTTAAGGAATGAGAACGACCACCTATCATATGCTTCAAATGCGGAGGGAAGGGACATATCAGTCCAAACTGAGCGATGCCAACCAAAGCGTGTTATAATTGTGGAAGAGAAGGTCACCTAGCCCGATTTTTTCGTGCACCGAAGACAAGTCCAGTTGGAATGTTGACACAAAATACCCTTCTAGACAAGTTAAAACCAGTAGTTCAAGGGAGAGCGTTTGTTGTGACCTCCCAGAAAGCAAGGAACCCGAATGAGGTCATCACGTGTAAGCTTATCATAAACTCTAGAGAAGTCTATACCTTATTTGATACCGGTTCTACCCATTCTTTTATTTTTCCTATTTGCGCTCAACGATTAAATTTGACTCCGGAGAAATTAGACTTTGACTCATCTGTGGAAACTCCGTTGGGAGAAACCTTCATTACATCCACTATTTATAAGTCTTGTTTGGTTCAAATCGATACCCTCACATTACCTGTCGATCTTATTTCATTAAAAATACTTGCATTTGATGTGATTCTAGGGATTGATTGGTTAACTACTCATCATGCAAAAATTGATTATTTTCGTAAGGTTGTTAGCTTTCATATTCCTAACTTGACCTATTATATGCACGAATTCAAACAACCAAACCATTAAAATCAATCCTTTGTCATCTCAAACCATAAAGCTATTCGTTTATTGAAAAACGGATGTCAAGCTTTCTTAATGTCATAGATTTAAACAAAAATACGTTAGATTTGAATGATATTTCTATTGTTAATAAATTTCCTGACGTATTCCCTGAAGAACTTCCTGGCCTACCCCTAAAGCGTTAAATTGAATTTTGTATCGACCTAGAACCCGGTACAAAACCCATTTCCAAAGCCCCATATCGAGTGGCTCCTATTGAACTTCAGGAGTTAAAGACCCAATTGTAGGAATTGTTAGACATTGGTTTCATTCATCCTAGTACATCTCCTTGGGGTGCTCCTGTTCTATTCGTGAAGAAGAAAGATAGGAGTATGCGACTTTGTATTGACTACCGGGAATTGAACCATGTCACCATCAAGAATAGGTATTTGTTACCTCGCATTGATGACCTGTTTGACCAGTTGCAAGGAGCACAATTCTTTTCAAAGATCGATTTTCGTTTTGGATATCATCAGCTGAAGGTTAAAACTGAGGATATTCCAAAGACTGCCTTTAGAACTCGGTACGGGCATTATGAATTTTTAGTCATGTCTTTTGGATTGACTAATGCTCCTGCTGCCTTCATGGATATGATGAACCGAGTATTCAAGGAATATTTGGATCACTTTGTGGTCGTCTTTATTGATGACATCCTCATATATTCCAAAAGCCGTGAAGATCATGAGCAACACTTGAGGCTGATACTCCAAAAGCTTCGTGAAAACAAGCTTTATGCCAAGTCGAAGAAATGTGAGTTCTGGCTTGAGGAAGTAGCATTCCTTGGGCACGAAGTATCAAGTCATGGAATATCTGTTGACCCGGCAAAGATTGAAGCTATTCAAAGCTGGGAGCAACCTAAATTAGTGACCACAGTACGTAGATTTCTCGGATTAGCTGGTTATTACCGAAGATTCGTGGAAGGGTTTTCTCGAATCGCTACTCCATTAACTCAGCTGACTCAGAAAGATATAAAATTCGGTTGGAGCGTGGAATGTGAGAAGAGTTTTTAAGAACTCAAGAGGAGACTCATTTTTCGACACTGTTACGACAATACCATCGGCTCGGAGGATTTGTCATCTCTGATGATATGTCGGGCAAAGGGTTAGGATGTGTTATCATGCAACATTGGAAAGTGATAGCCTATGCCTCTCAGCAACTCAAAGAATATGAGAGGAATTATCCTACTCATGATCTAGAGTTGGCAGTTGTTGTCTTCGCACTTAAAATTTGGAGGCATTACTTGTATGGGAAAAAAGTGGAGATCTTTACGGATCATAAAAGCCTCGAATATTTCTTCACTCAAAAGGAACTCAACATGCGGCAACGACGTTGGCTTGAACTATTGAAAGATTATGATCATACCATCGATACCATCTGGAAAAGTGAGCGTGGTAGGCGGCGCATTGAGTAGAAGAAGATTATATTGAATGCGAGTGCGATATTGTCAACGCAAAGGCCCATTTTGTGTGACTTGTAAAGGATGGAGATAGAGTTAAAGACTACGGGGAACCATGTGATGATGGTGAATATCTGAGTAGAACCGACTTTAATCGATAAAGTTAAAGTTGCTCAAGCTCTGGACACAGGCCCGATGCGTATGAGGAAGAAAGTGCAAAAAGGTGCTATCTTAGGAAGTAAGAATCGATGAAGAAGGAATACTTGAGTCGATTCAGGACTTTTGTGTTCTTAACGACCACGATTTAAAGTATAAAATCATGATGGAGGTGCACAACACACCATTTGCAATCCATCATGAGAGTACCAAAATGTATCGTGATCTTCGTCATACATTTTGGTGGAGCAATATGAAGAGAGAGATAATATATTTGTTTATCTCAAGGTATCTAACTTGTCAGCGAGTTAAAGTGACATCAAGTACCAAAAGGTCCATTACAACCACTTAAAATTCGAATGGAAGTGGGAGCACATTACCATGGATTTCATTACCGGTCTTCCTAAGGTTTCTCAAGGCGTAGATCTGATTTGGGTCATTGTTGATAGATTGATCAAAGTCTGCTCATTTCTTACCGATCTGAAACTTATACACTTGAACGTCTTACTCGTATGTACATAAACGAGATTGTAAGACTGCATGGTATGCCAGTATCCATAGTTTCTGATCGAGACCCAATATTCACTTCACGATTTTGGGTTAGTTTGCAGAAAGATATGGGCATAGATTTACGATTTAGCTCGGTATATCATTCTCAAACGGACGGGCAGTCAGAGAGGACTATTCAAACTCTTGAAGATTTATTAAGACTCTGTGTCCTTGACTTCAAGGGAAGTTGGGATAAGTTCTTACCATTGGTGGAGTTTTCCTACAACAACAGTTATCAAGCAAGTATTGGCATGACTCCATTTGAGGCGTTGTATGAAAGAAAGTGTCGTTCTCTAGTATACTAGGATGAGGTGGGTGAAGCAACGTTGTTGGGACCGGAGTTGGTACGTATGACTACGGAAAAGATTCAAGCGATCCAAACAACGTATAAAAACCTCACAAGATCGTCGAAAAAGAGTTATATTGATCTTCATCGAAAAGGCGTAGAATTCGATATTGGAGATCATGTGTTTATACGTCTTTGCTCCATGGAAAGGAGTTACGAGATTTGGAAAGAGAGGAAAGCTCAATCCTCGATTCATTGGCCCATTTTAATCCTCGATCGAGTAGGGCGTGGCTATAGACTCACTTTACTGCCAAGTATGTCTCGTGTTCATAATGTTTTTCACATATCTATATTACGTAAATATGTAAAGACCCGCACCACATTATTGAGTTAGAAGCCGGATGAAATAGCGGAAGATTTAACGTATGAAGAGGTTCTGTTAAAATCTTGGATAAGAAGGAACATGTTCTACGCTCCAAGGTAATACCTTAAGTCAAAGTTTTGTGGAGGAACCACGATGTTGAGAAAATGACACGGGAGTTAGAATGCGAGATGAAATCAAGGTATCCTTACCTCTTGACATACTAGAAATGCATTACCCTAATTTTGAGGGCGAAATTTCATATGAACAGGAGGTTGTAAGACCCTGACTTTTATGAATAAAGATGAATTTTTATAAATATCATTTTGAATATTATGGAATGAATTTGATATAATGTTATAGTTGTGGGAAATATTTATAAATTTTGCAAAATCACGTGAGTTGTTATATAATATTCGATTGGTGGGGAATATTTGTTTTAACAAGGAATATACATTGGAACATCTATCTATACATGCGATTCTGGCGTGATGACTGGTTACATTCTTTATTATTCTATTGGAACATCCTTTCTGTGCGGATTACGTATGACCTGGTTCCATTCTTTATTATTCTATTGAAATAACCTGTATGTGCGGTCTATCGCATGCATGGTGATTTCTTCTGTTATTCCATTCTTTATTATTCTGTTGGAATAACCTGTCTATGTGGATTATCACATGCATGGTGAATGATCCTTTGTATTCATTTCTTATTAAATTGTGGAAATGATTTATCTAAATGGATTACCACATGGCAGATGAAAATCCATTTGAAGTTTCATATATTCTCTTATACTCAGTTGGTTAAAGCTTTGACTTCTATACTCCATGAAATTAGTGGAATATCCTTGATATTTGCGCTTCATCCAGTATCTTTTCATGGACATATTCTTCTGAGAATTTTTGAATTTAACTCCACAAAGCAATATCATATTGATAATTTGGACGTTATTGAGTTCAGGATAAATTAACTTATAAATCTTTAAAATTTATTCTTGAACTTGTTTTATTGAATTTTCATCATCCTCATGTTTATAATATATTGAAAGTCATATATGGCCTGTAGCGCATAAATGGACTTGGTATGATTATGACCAGGGATTATTCGGTATTGTGAAGCCCCCAAACTCGGGTACTTGAAACCCGAACTCTATGAGCGGAATAATACTAATAATAATAACAATAATATAAATATCAAACTTATCTTGCATTTATCAGAGTCTAATCCCAATTACGCAACTTTTAATATAATTCTTTACATGATATATAATACATATCATTATTTATATATTGTCTAACTATTACAAACTATACCATTAATAAACATTACATTTACTTTCCTTTTCACTTGTTCTTTTGAAACTTGAGTTGTTCATGCCTAGTGAAAACATTTAAATTAAGCAAGGATGAGCATTTGAGTGCCCAGCAAGTAATAGCAATTATATATATATAAGCTGAAAGAATTTAAATGTTTTCTTTGTACTATTCTTCTACAACAAGTCAATAGTTGTGAAGTATTTTGAACCGATAATAATAACATAACAACTCTCTCTTTCAAATTTTTGAAACTACATATTGACTATAACTAGGATTATGGTGACATGCTATGAACATTGTTTTCATTTTCGAAAAGGTTAAACAGAAATTCATCTGTAAACCGTCATAACTTACGGGCATTAGGTTTCACTTCCCATGGGCCCTGTATTGATCAATACTACATTACAAGAACGATAGGATCGTTCACTCTGTCCGCCTTGGGAGCATAAAAGTTTTTCCGTGTAGGGATATTCATACTTGTCTGGGTTCCAAATCAAAGGTTTTATCTTGTTCAACAATAATCTATAATTCAACATATATGTATACGGGTAATTGACAAAGGTATATCAACATGTGATTAAATACAATGATTATCCAAGTGGGGACACTTGTATAACCATTTATAGAAATTAATGAGCAGATATATATATATACGAATTATCATATACTAACATGTTGATATTCAATGAGCGTATATAATATAAGGTTAATAATCTATACTGTAATAATATAGTTTAGAAACATTCTTACTCATGTCCATTGCATAAAGAAAATGCAAAGGTAAGATACTTGCCTGATGCGCTGCTTACAGTTCGTACTTAGTTCTATCCTTATATAACACCTATCAGTAATAAGATCATTCGTTCGATTAGAACAACATTATATAACATGCAGCACCGCTTATTGCGATCAAGACTAACCTAATCACATTGTCACATATATTCCTGACAATTGAATCACAAATAAACACATATACGATCAAAATATCTAAGTTCGGATCAATTTAAAACATGCCGGTATCTTGTGACTTTATCGGGTAATTATCGAGTCTAAGACTCTATTCTATAACTCAATATCTATAAATATCAGTCATATTATTTTTAAATGACTTATAAAAAATTTTAATTTTTAATTATAATTTATCATAAATTTTCAAACATCGGAATCATTATTAAATGATTTAAATAACAATTAATTCTATTATCATTAAATATTTAATTAATATTAAACTATTAATGAAACTATTGCCAAAATATTAAAGTTATTTATAATAACTCAAAATATCTTTAAAGTATTAATATTACACTTAAATGATTAAAATCATTTTTAAATAATTATCATTAATATTAAAGTATTAATGTTCTATTTATCAAAATATTAAAAGTCTTTAATCATTACTTAAAATATTTTTAATTCATTTATATCCTTTTTAAATGATTTTTAAATTAATAAAACTATTTTAAACTATTTATTTAATATAATTATTAAATAAACTTAATATCATTTAGTATTAAATTAATATTATTAATATTAAATTATTAATGAAATTATCCTTTAAATATTAAAAGTTATATTTTATAACTTAAAATATCTTTATACACTTTATTTAAAATGATTTTCCTAATGTTAAAATCATTTTTAAACTAATGTATTTAATATAATTATTAAATAACTTTAATATTATTAATAATAATTAATTAAGGAAATTCATCACAAAATATTAAAAGTTATCAAAAATAACTTCAATTATTTTCTTATACCATAATATAATTTCAAATGATTTTTCATGTATTAAAATCATTTTTGAATAATTTATTTAATATTATAATTAAATAAATTAAATACTTTTAACATTCCAAAAATATTAAATATTTATGAAATATATTTAAAATAATTAAAAGATAATTTTCGGACCTTAAAATAATTTTTAATAATTTATTTTGTATTTTTAATAATTAAAAACTAATTTTCTATAATTATTTAATTAAAATAATTAATTTAAGAAATTATTTATCGCTAAAAGTGGCTTTAGTGACAAAACTGTTGCTAATTGTGTTCTTGAAAGAAACCCGGATCTTGATGTCGATTACACAAGGTACCTACTTTGACCGGTTATAGATCTTTGGTTATCAGGATTCTGGGCTTGCTAATGTGTTGGTATTGTAGTATAACTGTAATATTACCACTAACAGTCAATATCATGAACATAACACAGACGATCAGAGAGTTATAGGCCCTCCAATCCCTTGTCAGAGTTGTTCCTCATTTACGGTTTTCGAAATGAAGAAACGATTCATCTTGCCTTCTTACGATCATCATAACGTTCACTTCAAGTATGCTTTACATGATCTAACACTTTTAGTATGTAAAGGATATACAAAACAAGATATCTAATATATAAAATACATATAACATCATCAGAATCAATAGATACATGCCGGTCAAACGTTGTCAAAAAAATCGCTCTTGAAGGTTTCTGGGTTTTCCAGAAATCTTCATAAGCAGTCGGTCAAGCCTACTTTGACCGTCGATTAATTTGCTCCTGTTTATGTTTTAGGTGATCTAAAGATTTACAAATGAAGTCAATACAACATATTATAACACGGACATGACAAAACACACAAATCACATAACACTAAATAGATTGGAACTCATGAACAAGCTGTCAGACCCATCTGGTAACTTCTGGGTTAGCCAGAAACAAAAGCTTAATGGTCAACGCATTTTGACCGATCACTACATCCGGTTTATTGCTTTCTAAGGTTCACGTGTGTTCTGGACTTGTAGTCCTTATGTCAAACTATAATATCAATACCATTATACATCATCATGCGGCTTATGAAGCGAGATCCGGTAGGTCGAAGTCCTTTACCGAACCGTTCTTGATTTTACGGGTTTCCCAGAAAACTGATTTTTGTGTTCGGTCAACGGACTTTAACTGTGAATAACTTTTGATATATACGTTCAATGATCATGACATCACTTTCAGCATACTACCAACATTACAGAGAATAACTTCTAACCTTTAAAACACAAAACCAATAAACAAGCACAGATTTATGAGGACTGACATTTGATGTCAGACAACAAAAATTTAAATGTTTTCTTTGTACTATTCTTCTACAACAAGTCAATAGTTGTGAAGTATTCTGAACCGATAATAATAACATAACAACTCTCTCTTTTAAATTTTTGAAACTATATATTGACTATAACTAGGGTTATGGTGACATGCTATGAACATTGTTTTCATTTTCGAAAAGGTTAAGCGAAATTCATCATAAACTGGTCATAACTTTGAGGCGTTAGGTTGTACTTCCCATGGGCCTGTGTTGATCAATACTACATTACAAGAACGATAGGATCGGATCGTTTCTCTGTCGCCTTGGTAGCATAAAAGTTTTTCCGTGTAGGGATATTCATACTTATGCGGGTTCCGAATCAAAGGTTTTATCTTGTTTGACAATAATCTATAATTCAACATATATGTATACGGGTAATTGACAAAGGTATATCAACATGTGATTAAATACAATGATTATCAAGTGGGGACACTTGTATAACCATTTATAAAAATTATCGAGCGGGATATATATATATATCGAATTATAATATACTAACATGTTGATATTGATGGCGTATATAATCTGAGGTTAATAATGCATGCGATAATAATATAGTTTAGAAACATTCTTATTCATTTCCATTGCATAAAGAAAATGCAAAGGTGAGATACTTGCCTGATGCGCTGCTTACAGTTCGTAATTAGTTCTATCCTTATATAACACCTATCAGTAATAAGATCATTCGTTCGATTAGAAACAACATACTATAACACATATATCGCGCTTATTGCAATCGAGACATAACCTAATCACATTGTCACATATATTCCACAACCATTGAATCACAAATAAACACATATACAGTCAAAATATCTAAGTTCAGATCAATTTCTGAAACATGTCGGTGTACTGACAGCTTTATCGGGTAATTATCGAGTCTAAGACTCTATTCTGTAACTCAATATCTATAAATATCAGTCATATTATTTTTAAATGACTTATAAAAATTATTAAATATTAATTATAATTTATCATAAATTTTCAAACATAGGAATCATTATTAAATGATTTAAATAACAATTAATTCTATTATCATTAAATATTTAATTAATATTAAACTATTAATGAAATCATTGCCAAAATATTAAAGTTATTTATAATAACTCAAAATACCTTTAAAGTATTAATATTACACTTAAATGATTAAAATCATTTTAAATAATTATCATTAATATTAAAGTATTAATGTTCTATTTATCAAAATATTAAAAGTCTTTAATCATTACTTAAAATAATTTTAATTCATTTATATCCTTTTAAATGATTTTAAATTAATAAAACCATTTTTAAACTATTTATTTAATATAATTATTAAATAAACTTAATATCATTTATTATTAAATTAATATTATTAATATTAAATTATTAATAAAATTATCCTTTAAATATTAAAAGTTATATTTTATAACTTAAAATATCTTTAAACACTTTATTTAAAATGATTTTCCTAATGTTAAAATCATTTTTAAACTAATGTAATTATTTAATATAATTATTAAATAACTTTAATATCATTAATAATAATTAATTAAGGAAATTCATCACAAAATATTAAAAGTTATCAAAAATAACTTCAATTATTTTCTTATACCATAATATAATTTTAAATGATTTTTCATGTATTAAAATCATTTTTAAATCATTTATTTAATATTATAATTAAATAAATTAAATACTTTTAATATTCCAAAAATATTAAATATTTATGAAATATATTTAAAATAATTAAAATATAATTTTAGGACCTTAAAATAATTTTAATAATTTATTTTGTATTTTAATAATTAAAACTAATTTTCTATAATTATTTAATTAAAATAATTAATTTAAGAAATTATCTGTCGCTAAAAGTGGCTTTAGTGACAAAACTGTCGCTAATTGTGTTCTTCAGCAAACCCAAATCTTCAATGTTAGTACACAAGGTACCTACTTAGACCGGTTATAGATCTTTGGTTATTAGGATTCTGGACTTGCTAATGTGTTGGTATTGTAGTATAACTGTAATATTACCACTAACAGTCGATATCATGAACATAACACAAACGATCAAAGAGTTATAGGCCCTCCAATCCCTTGTCAGAGTTGTTCTTCATTTCTGGGTTTTCCAGAAATGAAGAACAGTTCATACTGCCTTCTTACGATCATGATAATGTTCACTTCAAGTATGCTTTACATGATCTAACACTTTCAGTATGTAAAGGATATGCAAAAAAAGATATCTAATACATAAAATACATATAACATCATTAGAATCAATAGATACATGCCGGTCAAACGTTGTCAGAAAAATCGCTCTTGAAGGTTTCTGGGTTTTCCAGAAATCTTCATAAGCAGTCGGTCAAGCCTACTTTGACCGTCGATTAATTTGCTCCTGTTTGTGTTTTAGGTGATCTAAAGATTTACAAATGAAGTCAATACAACATATTATAACACGGACACGACAAAACACACAAATCACATAACACTAAATAGATTGGGACTCATGAACAAGCTGTCAGACCCATCTGGTAACTTATGGGTTACCCAGAAACAAAAGCTTAATGGTCAACGCATTTTGACCGATCACTACATCCGGTCTATTGCTTTCTAAGGTTCACGCGTGTTCTGGACTTGTAGTCCTCATGTCAAACTATAATATCAATACCATTATACATCATAACGGCTTAACAGAAGCAAGATCCAGACCGGTCAAAGTCACTACCTGAACACGTTCTTCGGTTTTCTGGGTTTCCCAGGAAACTGATTTTTGTGTTCGGTCAACGGACTTTTACCGTGAATAACTTTTGATATATACGTTCAATGATCATGACATCACTTTCAGCATACTACCAACATTACAGAGAACAACTTCTAACCTTTAAAACACATAACCAATAAACAAGCACATATCTACAAGGACTGACATTTGATGTCAGACAACAAAAACAAAAATTTCCAGCTTTTGCAAAAACACTAGATCTGAGCTTATAGATGTTATGGATCCAACATCTATCAACATATCTTAACACTCAAACATAACTTTTAACAGAGGATCAAGGTTCGAAATTTTAGATTAGGGTTTATACCTTTTATGCTTTGATTTCTGGAATTTGGGCTTCTGATTTGTTAGAGGAATTCGTGGGGCTTGCATTAGGGACTGATATATTAAATAATTCATGGGTTTTGGAAGAGAGAGAGTTGATGGAGTATTGGTTGCACAAAAGGGCTAACAAATGGCATTTCTCTCTCTTGATTCTATATATAGATGTCATGTAATGGAGTGGCTAACTTATAGAGGCTGATATACATTGAATTTCAGTCCCAAGAAGTCAAGAGTTGGTAACCAACTCAAATTATAGCAAGATTTACACTCAACATATTAGCAAATGTGATAAAAGGGCATTTTGGACATTTATTATTTAATTTTAATGGCAATTAAGTAATATGGCAAACCCTTAGGGTTTGACCCTTAGGGTTTATGGTTTGGACCATTTTAGGGTTTACAAATAATTTCTAAAATTTCTAATTTAGGGTTTGCACAAATAAATAAAATAAATAAAATAATAAAATTTTAGTTTCTAAAATATCAAAATTAAGGTTTCTTAATCACATAGACTTGATAATTAGGTTTATGTTTTACTAATTATCATTAAGTGTGCCTAATTAGTGATTAGGGTTTACGATTAGAAAATTAGGGTTACTAATTTACAAATTAGGGTTTCTAGCTAATTAGGGTTTTGAAAATTAAGGTTCTCCTTAACTAGGGTTTCTAAAAATTAATATTTCTAAATATTAATTAGGGTTTACCTAATCAATATAAAATTATATAATACATAACATGCATTCACCATATCAAACAGTTATATATCAGTGTCGAACTCAACCTAAGTTTTAAATTAGGGTTTAACAGCTTAAAACTAGGGTTTGGTTATTATACACCGTAATTGATCTACCATTGTCAGTCCACAAACCTACAGTACATAATTATAACACTGAAAAATCAAAATATAATATTATTATATTATTATTCTTATCCATTGATAAAAATCCAAAATTAAAGTTTGGATTCCATATCTGATTTATCTGTCATATATAACATTATTAATTAAGTTAAAATAATTAACTTAATTAATCTTGCATAAATTCTTATGATAAAATAAATAATTATTATAATAATTTTAAAAATCATTTCATATATTATATAAATAATATAAAATCATATTTTCATAGAAAATAATTAATAAAAACATTTCTGCTATAAAATTTATTATTATAAGAATAAACTTTATAATAGTCAATAATTCTAAAATAAAATTATTTGTAAACATTCATGTAATAAATATATTTTTATGTATTACATAATTACATACACACATTATCTTGTACAAATCCTCATCCTTAAAATAAAAAAAAATTATACCCAAAATTTATGATTTATTTATATAGAAAATATCGGGTTGTTACAGGTATAATCATGACCGTAATGTTACAAATGATGTGGTAAAAATCCTCATTTGTCGTAGTTCATTGATGGACAGTTGTTGGCATGAGCATGACCATTGATGAATACACGAATATCTTTGACCCGTAGTGCATGGATAATTTGTGGTCGTGATACTACTAAATATCATTGGCCGTAGTGCAGGGATAATGTGGATTATTTATTAAGGTGAGTCTCTGCGATAAAAGTAATGAAAAACCTTTTAAATCATAGATGATAGTAGATTTTATTTTTTACTTGACTCTTCTAATGGATTGCGTGTTCCGTTGCAGTTAAACTTGATGTTTGTTATATTTTATCAGTTTAACAATGTTGAAGGCTAACGATAAATTATTCTGCATTATCTTAGTCATAATATTTCTTACTGGGCTAGTTGAGCTCACCCTTTCTTTTTCTTTGTTCTCTTGTGAAATGAGAGCGTAGATAGGACTAGTCGGGGAGCGGAGTGACGGTCCGGATGATAGCATTAGTAGTCCTCACTATTACATTAAATAGTGTGACAATAAATGTAATGAGGACTCCATTGAGTGTGGATATTATCAGATGACAATATTCTTATTAAAACTCTCGATTATGTCTTGTCGTATTCTACACACATAGTTATATTATTAAGTTATATTTGAATTTTGTACCATGTATTTGGCGACTCAAGATGGGTGATGTATACCTATTTTTGGGGCGTCAATATATATATATATATATATATATATATATATATATATATATATATATAAGCAAATAAACGCTAGGATGTAAAAATCAGGCTCATCGAACAAAAAGTTAAACAAGATTATATATATATATATATATATATATATATATATATATATATATATATATATATATATATATATATATATATTAAAGCAAGAAAGCGCCAGGCACGTGAAAGTTCAGGCTCATCGAACAAAGTTAGACACATAGTTCATATATATAAACATATATATATATATAAGCAAATAGCGCGCTCCGCATCAAGTCAGAAGCTTAATCGAGGCATAACTCGATAATTTATATATATATATATATATATATATATATATATATATATATATATATAAATATTTATGTATATACAAACTGAAATAAAACCATGGGCCCGAAAAAACACATGCAACACGACTCTCAACGTGAAAAAGGATGTGTGCAAATATGAAGAGAAATGCTTTAAAGTGTGTGAGAAGGCTTACAGTGGGCTGCCAAAGAAGACTTCTATATCTTTAAAGTGGATGAACACTCGGCCCTCGTCGGTACAAGAGTAGCTATATGTGAGCTCACAAGTGTTTAAAATGAGAAAGCACTCAGTATGGGGTGAGTACGGGGCAAATTTGACAGGGCTTCCTCGCTTTTTTTCTCTTCTTAAAATGGCCACACCAAGCCCTCTATTTATAGAGGGGGGAGCCACATGTGTACCTGCGGCTAGGCTGCAGATGTACCTGCGGCTGCCCGGGTTGCCCCGGGCTTTGCGAGTCCTACCATCTCGAAGTACGTGCATGCATGCAACGTGATGTCCGCTCAAACTTTCAGAATTGCAATCCGAGCATCCGATTGAGGTATGTACGACCTATTTCGGACCGCCGTTGTCGAGAGTTATGCAATGACATGGGATTAGAGGTTGTCTGAAAGTCGGGGAAGATGGGGCGGTGCCCTCATGAAGCTTCAAATTATATCCAGTTACCTGCGTAATAGTCACTCGGGATTGGTTTTCCTTGATTCTTGTTTGCAGTGTTGAAGGTTCTCAATGTCATCTTTGAGGTGTGTTTGTCTTCCTGGGGTTATGTCCTGGTCTGGTACTGAGTGACTCGGTGTGAGCGCCGAGGTTAAAGTTGATTGCATACATTTGAAACAAGCATTTTCAGGGTTATCTCCGGAACTGCAACTGCCTTCCTTAAGGTTATCACAAAGGTGGGTAAACGTTATTCCCAGTGTTGGGACTGAGACTGGATACCTCGGGGTTATCTCCGAGATTAATCGGTCTTCTCCGGTGGAATTTCTGGTATCGGATCTTCATGCCTCAGGGTTATCTCCGTGGTTGGAACTGTTACTCCTGGTGTGTGTTCCGGGGTTGAGACTGAACTTCCGGTATTATTCGGACTTGACGTGAATTGTCTTCCAGGGTTATCTCTGAATGACGAACCTGCCTTCCTGAAATGTCAATAACAGGTGTGCATAAAATTTTGAGTGTCTACAGATGCCCCTCTTTATCATATTCATGCATTGCAATGCACGGGTAGGATAAAGAATCCTAGACACTTGAAATGCAACAAGATAAACATGATGCCATGTGTATCAACATGATGCAAATGTATGATGCATGTGAGCGGGGTTGTTGCCCAATATGCTGGGCAACTATGACCCGATTGGATGTGTGATCCAAATCTTCTAGGATGTTGATGTTGGACGTGATGCCCCCAAAATAGGTATACATCACCCATTTTGAGTTGCCAAATACATGGTACAGAAACAAATACAACTTCAGTAATACAATTGTCGTGCAAAATATGACAACACATATACTGTGAGTTTGAATACAAATATTGTCTAATAGACAGTACTATACAATCTCAAAAGGAGTCCTCATTACAATTATTGATACACTCTTTTATAAAATAGTGAGGACTACTAAAACAACTATCCTGGACCATCACTCCAAACCCCGGCTAGTTCCTGCTATGTTCTCACCTCCTGAGAAGAATA
Source organism: Panax quinquefolius (assembly GCA_020205615.1). Taxonomy (NCBI): domain Eukaryota; kingdom Viridiplantae; phylum Streptophyta; class Magnoliopsida; order Apiales; family Araliaceae; genus Panax; species Panax quinquefolius. The sequence goes on along the minus strand of CM035169.1, from coordinate 74,013,962 downwards.
ATGGAACAAAAAGGAAAAGGGTGAGATCAACTAGCCCAGTAAAGAATATTATGACTAAGATAATATACAACAATTTATCATTAGTCTTCAACAGGGAAAAATCTGATAAAATATAATAGACAACAAGTTTTAGATCAACAACTACAGCGGAAACAACAATCCATTAGAAGAGTCAAGTAGAGAATGAATTTTACTATCTTCTAAGATTTAAAATTCCATCATCAATATTTTATCCCTGTAACATCAATCAATATACATCTTGAATCAAATATTCATCTTTGCACTACAGGCCAAAGATATTCATTTGTATCACCAGTTGGTCATGTTCATCTCAACACCTGTTCATCTTTGCAATACGGGCCAAAGATATTCATCAGTTAATCATTCATCTTTGCACTACAGGCCAAAGATATTCATTAGTTAATCATTCATCTTTGCACTACAGGCCAAAGATATTCAGTAATATCATCATTTAGGACTGAGGATGATGAAAAATATCTTAAAGAAAACGAATCCAATGAGATAAAAGATCAAAGATTAGGGATTTGTACTTTAGTTTATCCAAGTTCAAAAATACTCCATAATAACCAATTGTGAAGCAGGATTCAAAAATAATGATCAAAACATGGATACAATCAAATATAGTAACCATAATAGACATCTTGGACAAAAAGGAGAAAATTTTATTTTTCGGTGAATAGTGTCGTATTCGTAAAAAGTGTCATATACGTGAATAGTGTCGTATACGCGAATTATAACTCTGACACAAAAAGGTAGAAATTCCACAATAAAATCCATACCAATATTTCGGTATAATGATATTGAAAGAATAACATCATTAGAAAGAAAATAACATCTCTTACCTCAAAATAACAGTACTTCTGTTAGGAATATCGGTATAAGGCTGAAGGAAACTTGCACTGATGAATAACAACTCACAAAGTATCTAAATACTCACAAAATACACTCGATAATATAGAGAGAGAAAGAGAGAAAACTTGTTTCTGTTGTGATTTTCAATTCTAACTAAGCACCCTTTTTATAGGAAAATGCTTAGAACGCCATACTAGACTAACCTGCTACATGATGGCTTTACCTACTACTATTCAAGCCCATCACTTTTGAAAATAAATTCCAACACATTTCATTACTCACGAACCAAAAGTGGGGCCCACCATATTTTTAATAAAAATATTTTATTTTCTGAAACTTCAATAATTCATAATAAATAGCCCTTTTATCAGAAAATTCGAATCTCATGTACTTTCCATAGGAAATTTAATACTCTACAACTTTGTAAGTTTAAGTTTTTTCAAATTCCAAACGAAAAATGACCGAAATCCACCTACGGACGATTTTCAAAACCTCCATTCCGATAAAATACTGATTAAATACCTCAACATTAATTCCTTCATTTATAACCACATAAACTAAATATATCCATCATTTATATTCACATAAAATAAATATTTCCTTATCATATAAATCAATAACTAATTATTCATAAATAATATTACAGAATCACAATTATGCAACCAGGTCATTCCAAGGAAAGAGGGGGTTTTCCGATAAGGATTTTTCCTTATTGGCGCGCAATTAGGTGACCAAACCCCTTTCCTAGACAGAACTTCCTTAGACATTGCCAATAATGCTATCTAATAATATTATTCAAATAATATGAATTATTGATCTGATAATAGAGATATTGTGCAGTGACAATTATTGAAACAACAATAATATAAAATATCAACGCATCAATTATTGAACCAATAAAATAAAATATTGAACAATAATTACTGTAACAATTATTGAGTAGTGACTTCTTACGTAAGAATTAATAATTTCAAAAATCTTGCAATACCGGTGCTAAGTGTCTTCAATGCAGACAGCGTATTTTATTTTAACCACCAAGATATTCAGCAAAGTGTTAACGGTAACCATTAAGCCGTTATTTATAAAAATTCAAACTTGTCGTTTTCTTCATCCGACAGTTATCCGTTATAGGGCCCACAAATGGTTGTGCCGTCGTACAAATATTCCCCGACAGAAAGAGTATTCCACGACCTAACGAATATCGCGAGGCATAGGCTATGACTTTCCCATGTTGCATGAGAACACATCCTAACCCTTTGCCTGAAGTATCGCTGTAGATAACAAATCCATCCGAACCAGATGGTATTGTCAGAATAGGTGCCGAGATGAGTCTCCTCTTGATCTCTTGAAAACTCTTCTCACAATCCTCGCTCCAACCAAATTTTGTATTTTTACGAGTCAGCTGAGTTAACGGAGTAGAGATTCGAGAAAATCCTTCCACGAATCTCCGATAGTAACTAGCTAAGCCAAGAAAGCTACGTACTTCGGTCACCGACTTTGGTTGCTCCCAACTTTGTATTGCTTCAATTTTCACCGGTGACAGATACTGTAAGACCCCAAAATTTATGAAATAAAAGTATTCAATTTTTCTATTCAGTAAATGATTAAATTGATAAAAGGTTAAAGTTAAGGGTGATATATGAATTTTTTCAAAATAAGCAAGTGGCTATAAAATACTTATTGTTTTCGGGGAATATTCGTTTGGTCGTGGAATATTCTTGTTGTCGGAGAATATTCGTACGACGGCGCAACCATTTGTGAGCTCCATAACAGAATAACTGTCGGATGAAGAAAACGACAAGTTTGAGTTTTTATAAATAACAGTGTAATTGTTATCGTTAACACTGTTGGAATACCCGGTGGGTAAAGTAAAGTAATACGCGTTGTTGCACAAGAGAGTAATACCAGATTGCACAAAGATTTTTGAATTATTGATTCTTACGTAAGAAGGCACTACTCAATAATGGTTACAGTAATTAATGTTCAATATTTTATTTTATTGATTCAATAATTGTTGCATTGATATTTTATATTATTATTGTTCAATAATTGTCATCGCACAAAGATTCCATTATCGATCAATAATTCATATTATTTGAATAATATTATTAGATAGCATTATGGCAATGTCTAGAAAGTTCGTCAAGGAGAGGTTTGGTCACCTAATTGCATGCCAAGAATGAGAAATCCTTATCTGAAAGCCCCTCTTTCCTGAACTACCGGTTGTCATAATTGTGATTCTGTAATATTATTTGTAAATAATTAATTATTAATTTATATGATAAGGAAATATTTATTTGATGTGGATATAAATGATGGATTTATTTATGTGGTTATAAATGAAGGAGTTAATGTTGAGGTGTTTTATCAGTATTTTGTCGGATTGGAGGTATTAAAAGATCAAATCGGTGTTATTACAGCTTTATTGTGTGAGTTATAATATTTAATCCAACCGTTGGATCGTTGTAATTTTTGGATATGTTATACATATATAAGTTGAGTATATATTCACAAATTTTGAACCGTTAAAAATGAACGAATGATTTGTTATGAATTTTAAGAGGGTGGTGATTCGGAAATTAGGTTTATAAATGATTTTGGTAGAAAATTCTAGAAATGGGTGGGCCCCACTTTTGGTTGTTGGGGAAGATGGCTGATTTTTGGTGGGTGGAATAGTAGCAGGTAAAGCCATCAAGTAGCAGGTCAAGTCTGCTTTGGCGTGCTAACATTTTCCTATAAATAGAGGGCTAAGTTAGAATTGAAAATCACACCGTAATTCATAAGTTTTTTCTCTTTTCTCTAGATTATCGAGTGTATTTTGTGAGTATTTAGATACTTGGTGAGTTGCTATTCATCGCTGCAAGTTTTCTTCAAATAATATATCCAATATCCAAATGGAAGTCTTTGCTCTTTTGAGGTAAGGGATAGTAAGGATATTAAGGGATGTTATATTCTTCATAATGATGTTATTCTTTCAATATCATTATACTGAAATATTGGTATGGATTTTATTGTGGAATTTCAACCTTTTTGAGTCGAGGTTACTATTCACGTATACGGAACTATTCATGTATATGGCACTATTTACGTATATGACATTATTTACGTATATACGAGACTATATACAAATACGGAGTACTATTCATGAAGTTACTATATATGGGTTACTATTCACGAGTTACTATTCATGACAAAATTGGTTTCTTTTTCTAACTAAATTATAGTTGATTTATGAATATTACTCTTGAGATTAAATCTAGATGTTTTGATTATACTGATTTTACTATTATATATAACATTTTTATAACCTTGGTGATGGAATTTCTCTTTGACTTGAGTGTAAAGATGGGTAGATTATTGGTATGATCGTGACTGTGTGTTCTCTTTGGCCAGTAGTGCAAAGTTGAATTGTGACTGGTATAATCATGACCATTGAATTTACAATTGAATATTTTTAGCTTAAGTGCAAAGGTGAATTTATCAACATGGTTATAATTATGGTTTATATAAATTCTGAAATGATTATATATTTCTTTGAGATATTGAATATCTTTGGCCTGTAGTGCAAAGATGAATTGTTGATGAATATCTTTGGCCCGTAGTGCAAAGATGAACTGTTGTTGAATATCTTTGGCCTGTAGTGCAAAGATGAACTATTGATGAATATCTTTGGCCTGTAGTGCAAAGATGACTTGTTGATGAATATCTTTGGCCCGTAGTGCAAAGATAAATTTATTAGTATGATTATGAACATGAACTGTGATTTGGTATAACCATGATCTTTGATGTTTCAGGTGATGAAAAATTATCTTTGTCCTAGATGAGAAAAGAAATTTAGAACTACAATTACGATTATGAGTTATACATGTGATTGTGGACAGGAATTGTTGATTGATGTTACAGGGATAAAACATTGTTGGTGGACTTTTAACATGGAGAAGATAATAGATTTTATGGTCTATTTGACTCTTCTAATGGATTACTCGCTCCGCTGCAACTATGGTTGAAAAGTTTTATCATCTACCATATGTTCTAAATCTCTGATTTATTACTGATGAAGGCTATTGATAATTTAAGTATCTTTAGTCATGATATTCTTTAGTGAGCTAGTTGTGCTCACCCTTTTGCTTCACAATTCCTTACAGGTAATAAGAGTGTAGCTGGGTCGAGCGGGGGATAACAGGGGAATAGAACGGTGGTCTATAGCTGTTGAGGTTCTCCCTAAATAGTATGAAAATAATTTTATTGAGACTTTAGATAAGTGTGTCGTATTATATACGTCATTTGATATTTAATTTTGGTGAACCGAATAGGGTGAGGTGAACTCAACTTTGGAAGGGTGTTTTGCCACTATCAATCAAGATGTCTAATAACATACAAACTCGTGTTATCATAAGACAGGGTTGTGCACATCCACTTACCGAGTATATCTACGCGCACTACCTATATGATCTTGGTGTTTGTTTGAAGTATAATTCTCAATTAGAGACAATGGAGATAATGATATGTCAAGAGAAGACTCACCATTGGAAAGAATATGATAGTAATCTTCTCGTTTTTCTTTGGGGTCTATTGGGTCAACCAAGGATAATTCTGTGGCTGTATGATATCTATCATAACCTAGACGCATGGCCTCCCATGTACGAAGGTTTCCTTGAGCACTTCCCAAAGATTTTAATTTCTAAAACAGTTTTTGATTATACCTTTATGTAAGATGTCATGGTGACGTGCTACCCAAGTTGGTGTCAAGAGTCACAGTTGATATATATATTTGTATCAAAACTCACAACACATGAGTTGTTGTATTTTGCACGACAATTGTTGTAATAAAGTTGTAGTTATTTTCTATACCATGTATTTGGCGACTCAGAATGGGTTGGATGGAATGGACCTATTTTGGGGTTGTCACAGATACTCCATGTTTTGACACCACGTGCCCAAGGAATGTTACGTCCTCAAGCCAGAACTCGCATTTCTTCATCTTGGCATATAGCTTGTTATCACGAAGCCTTTGCAGTACCAGCTTCAAATGGTGTTCATGATCTTCACGACTTTTGGAATAGATGAGGATGTCATCAATAAAGACAACGACGAACTGATCTAAATATTCTTTGAACACACGGTTCATCATATCCATAAAAGCAGCAGGAGCATTAGTCAATCCAAAAGACATAACTAAGAATTCATAATGTCTGTACCGAGTTTTAAAGGCAGTCTTTGGAATATCCTAAGTTTTAATCTTCAGCTGATGATATCCAGAACGAAGATCGATTTATGAAAAGAATTGTGCTCCTTGCAACTGGTCAAACAGGTCATCAATGCGAGTTAGCGAATATAAAGTCACATACTCCCGTCTTTCTTCTTTACGAATAACACATGAGCACCCCAAGGAGATGTACTAGGATGAATGAAACCGATGTCCAACAACTCCTGTAGTTGGACCTTTAACTACTGAAGCTCAATAGGAGCAATTCGATATGGGGTTTTAGAAATGGGCTTTATACCAGGTTCAAGATCAATAAAGAATTCAACTTCACGTTCAGGGGGTAGATCGGGAAGTTCTTCAGGAAATACGTCAGGAAATTCACTAACAACAGAAATATTATTCAAATTTGACTTGTTTTTGTTCAAGTCCATGACATGGGCTAAGAAAGCTTGACATCTATTTTTTAATAAACGAATAGCTTTATGGCTTGATATGATAGTGATTGACTTTAATGGTTTGGTTGTTTGAATTCACATAATAGGTTGGTTAGGAATATGAAAACTAACAACCTTACGAAAATAATCAATTTTAGCATGATGCATGGTTAACCAATCAATCCCTAAAATCACATCAAATGCAAAAAAATTCAACGAAATAAGATCGGCAGGTAATGTGATTGTACCAACTTGAATCAAGCAAGATTTATAAATAGTAGATGTAATGAAAGTTTCACCTAACAGAGTCTCAACAGATAAGTCAAGGTCTAATTTCTCCGAAGTCAAGTTCAAATGTTGAGCACAAGCAGGAGAGATAAAAGAATGGGTAGAACCAGTATCTAATAAGATATAAACTTCGCAAGAGTTTATGATTAGCTTACCCGTGATCACCTCGTTCGGGTTTCTCGCGTTTTGGCCAGTCACGACAAACGCCCTCCCTTGAACCATCGACTTTGTTTTGTCTATAGTCGCCTTTGGTGTCGCCGTCCCAGCTGGACTTGATTTCGCTACCGGACAAAACCGGTCTATATGACCGTCTTTTCCACAACTGAAACACACCTTGGAAGGCTGTGAACAGTTTGGACTTATGTGTCCCTCCTCTCCGCATCTGTAGCATATAACTAGTGGTCGTTCTCCTCCACTAGAATTTGTTGTTGGTGCTGGTGCTGCTGTCGATGTCTTCTCGTCATTGTTGAATCTCCTCTTTCTAAAATTTTCACTTGACTCACCTCTCCTATTATCATGGCCACGATTACCGCCCGAGTGGTTACCGTTTTTATCTGTATTCTTTCCTCCCCTCTAGTTATCATCGCTCTGATGACTGCTGTCACCGGTATGACCCTGATTGTGGTCCCTCGGTTGAGCATACTCATTATCTCGCTCTAATAATTGAGCCCTATTAACAACATATGAATATAAAGAAAATTTATGAGAGATAAAATATTGTCGAATCTCAGGTTTTAGACCTCTCAAAAACATCCTTGTCATTCGTTCCTCATTCTCTACCAAATGAGGTGCAAACCTGGATAACTCTGTAAACTTTGCCTCGTACTGGGACACCGTCATGTTGTTTTGTTCCAGTCTAATAAACTCCACTTCCTTCACATGACGAATACTTTAAGGAAAGTACTTATCATTAAACAGTTTCTGAAACGTTTCCCAAGACATGCTGAGTGCGGCAGGCTGGGTGTAATGTCCCGAGAGTTTGATCATATAATATATGATAATGATCCTTAGAGAAAGATAATGAACGGGTCAAAGAATATGTAATACTCAAATATAATTGAGTCTAAGTAAATATTATGAAATAAAACTTATAAGAATTTATTATCAAGAATGGTGAGAGTAGAAAATATAAAACATATATTAAGGTAATGTGTTGAAGATATTCAATGAATAGATTTGAGGAAAACCTGAGTAAGGTAGGGTTTCGGTGATTCCGAGGACGGAATCCTTATAAGGAGGGAAGGATGTGACATCCCAGATTTTTTAGAAATTATAAATGAGAATTTTATAAATAAAAGTATTATTTATGAGATATGTTGGGTGTGAGTATATGTATATAATATATTGTAGAATATGTGAATTGATGTGAAGAGAATGTTATATATTAATTTTAATATATATAAATATTTAATTAAATTATTTATTGAGTTAAATAAATAAATTTTGTTTTGATTATAGAGTAATGTAATGAAGTGTAGCAGATTAATTAAATGAATATTTAGTATTTAATTTAATTAATTTAATAATTTTATGTTATAGTTCTAATTTAATTGAGATAATTAAATTAGATGAGTTATGTGATGATTGTTACACAAAATTATAATTAACAAGTAAATATAATTATGTGACAATTTGATGAGATTGATTGATGTTAAGCTATTGATTAATTAAAATAATGAGTATTTGCCAAACATGGTCTTAGGCTTTTCAAGTTCAAATTGATGTAACCTATGTATTAACTAGTAATTAGTATATCTAATAATTACTAGGAGTTACATATATTATATATTACTAGTATTGTATATTAAATGTATATACTACAAGTTAGTATGTTAGTTTTAGAAAACAAACCAAAGAAAGAAGAAGAGAGTTAGAGAGAGTTGTAGGAGAAGAAGAAGAGGAATAAAAAGAAGAAGAATGGAAAGCTTTGAGAAGAAAAAACAAGCCCCATCATCATCATCTCCATCTCTCTCTTAAATTCATACTAATAAAGTGATAATCTAAATTCTTTATTTTAATTATATTTTTATGTTCTTCATAATGTAGATAATTGTTATATAGAAGTTGTATTGAGAAATTGAGAGAGATAGAGAGAAATAGAAGAATTGAGATGAGCTAGAAGAAGAAGAAAAAAAAAGCTAGAAGAAAGTAACTTCTAAACTCTTATTTAATCATTGATTTTTTTTGGGTAGATTTATGTTCTAGGGTAGTACATCATGCTTAATCTGTTCGTATTGGTTTAATCTTTGATTATCAAGAATAAAACAAGAGGATTCAAGAAAGAAAATGAAATGGAAATAAAATTTGAAGAACAAAATTCGTAGGTTTTTAGTAATTGTGGACATATCTTGTGAAATTCATACATGTTTGGGTATAATGAGTTAGAAAGTGAGCCTTATATTAAATCGAAGATATGAAAATTAACTATATTCTGAAAGTGGAATCACATGAAAACTCTTTGTAGATTTCTTGCAATGTACGATTTTAGTAAAGTCAAATTTGATGGGAAGGAAAATAATCATCAGAAAATCAAAAGCTATTACGGTTTCTGACTTTGAAAAATTCATATAAATTCATGTGTTTTGAATATGAAGAAACTTAAAACTGTAAAGTTGTAGATATGGAAGTTTACTAGCTAGACAATCGAGATTGAGCCATTTTAAGGACCGGATCATGTCCACAATAAATTATTTAGTAAGGATGTCTAGAAAATGAAATTTTCTAGACTAGTTGATGAATTACAGAATCTGGTTTTGATGGATAAGGGTATGACTTTAAGGCCTAGATGAGGTTGTAGTACACTGAGTAAGGGTTAATTCTATATAAGAAGGAACAAAAAGGGACATGTAACGAACGAGTTACGTTAAAAACGAAAATAACGTTTTGTTAAAGAAATTGTGAAGATGAGTTTTATAATTCTGTTTGAATTAAGATTTTGGGTGATGATATATTTTGATGATTAAAAATATGTTTTGACATATGTAATGAGTATAGATGTGTTATCATATTCTATGCATAATTAACCATTTAAGATCAAGAGTTGAGATAAGATAATGTGTGCACATAACGTGCTCGATAAAATGCCTAAGAGTAATAGTGTTTTCTAAACTTTGGTATACAAAGTGTCTAACTAATGGCTAATATTGGATATCTAAGTATGAAAAGATGATAATACAAGAATAATAATGGAAAGAAATCGAAAAGGGTAATTTTTGATTTATGAAGGAAAATTAAACATGTAAACAATGTGTTGAATATGCATTTTTGAAACCAAAGTGGTATAATAAAATGGTGTGATATACGCACATTAAACTACAAGTGTGATAGTCTAGCATGTGTGGTGATGAAAATGAAAAATAAAACCGAGTTGTATATAAAATAGTTAGATGTCTATAAAGACATTATAAAGGATAATAAGATAAAGTAAGGTCTTAGAATAAATTTGACCATGAGATTGAGTATTGATTTTATTTATTATCAATCTCACATACAGTGTAGGTTGTGCAAGGACGCGAAGTATTAGCGTGTTGGTAAAATGCCGGTAAAACCAAGTCTTTCAGTTCCTTGTTGCTATGTGAACTTGATGATGATCTGCTTTAAAATTTTAGTGTATGATGTATTATATATGTCAAAAGTATGAAATGTGAAAGTCAATCTTTGACTATGATGATTGAACTATAAATTTTGATTGAGTAAGGAACTCAATCTTTATTGTTATTATGTGAACTATAACAAGTATGCTATCTTGTTTATGATTATTCTTGTATGTTGAGCATGTTATTATGTGCTACGTGATGCATGAAAACTGTTAGATTTTGCTGAGTTGTCGAGCTCATTCTTGCAAATAACCATTTTTGCAGATTCAAGAATTGAAGGTAACGCTATGTGCTACTTGATTGTTATGGATCAAAAGTGATATTTAAAGATTTAATATCCTAGCTAAGTTGTTATTCTTGTAAACCATGTCTAATGTTTCGAATAATGTATTAATGTTGAATTGTAATATTGTTTTACGAATGTAAACTATTGTAGTATTAAAATGATTCTGAGATATTTAGATGTAAAGGTTGAAGGTTTTGGGAACGAGGATAGTTTGTAATAGAAAATTTTAATTATTCTGCAAATTTCAATGGTTGTATTATCGTTTAATGATGTAAAATTAGAGGTTGAATGTTATATTAACGACCGAAGTCGAGAATTAAATTATATGAATTTTGGGGTCGTTACAGTTGGTATCATAGCTGATAGGTTAGAAACCTTAGGTAAGAGTACCTTAGGCAATAACCTTAGAGAAGATGGGTGAAAATAAGGAACGAATAAGCTCAAATAGTGTTTGAACAATAAGGGATTAAAACTTGCGTAAAAGGATTCAAAGAAGAATCTCGTAGAGTTATAAGGAATATGAATGTGGGGTTACCCAACTCCAATAATAAGGATGTAAGGTGATAATAAATAGACAATGTCTATAAAAAAGAGAATGATAAAGAAGTTAAGAATAGAGAGTTATATCTATAGTTAATGTATGGTATCTGGGCTAAACGATTCCTTCATAGAGCGGAGGTATATACGAACTAGCAACTCGGAACCTAGTTTGTTGGTTATTTTGGGAAACCACTCAGCGTACCATATTGAAACTGGTAGAGACTCGATGTGTACCAAGTATAGAAAGTGGATACGTATGATGAAAGTGTAGAACTTGAATGAAATGTTGAGTAATGTAAATGAAGTTAGAAATTCTTAAAAGAAGAATTGTTATATAAACAAGAAGATTCAAAGAAGAATCTTGAAGAGATATAAAGATAAGAAATGGGAGTTTCCTAACTCCAAAAGCCAAGATAACGAATAATGTCGTAAATGATGAAAAAGAGCGAGAAAGAGGATCGTGAAAACAAAGCGATCACGAGTTAAGAAAAGAATTTTAAGGAGATGATTATAGAATAAGATCACGTGGTCTACATTTAAGTTATAAAAGAAAGATGGTCTATAATGTTTGAATAATTATAGCTTAATGCTATGAAGATGGTGTACTATGAAAAAGTACGAGATAACTCATGAGGAGTTATAGATAATGTGATACGAGGAATTCGTATCAAGCAAAGAGCAAGTTAAGAGTAAGATAGAGTTAGGTGGGATTTCAATTGAGGACTTATGTGATGGGTGAGTTGTACAAATCTTTGTATGAAGCGAGGGTTTTGTGCTTGCTTTTCGGTTTATCATATTGATAATCATTGGAATGTTGGTCTCGCTATCTATGTATATGTATGAAAAGGTGATTATTTTCTCATGTGTATGTTTGATAGATAGAAACTATTAAGATTAGACAGATATTATTAGGATTAGGCGCGGTTCTTAAAACTAATGAATATGGTAAGTTCGTGACTCATAATAATATGTTATGTTTTGAACCCCTCAGCGAATGGACACCTATGGTCTGACTAGGATAAGTTCTTAAACTCATATTATTGTGGCAAGTCCTAAACTTCCAATGTGCGGTAAGTTTGATGAACTTGGGTATAATTAAGTTATGAATGGAGTATTGAGGATGATAAGAATAGATAGATCTTTTAAGCAATGGATCATTATAGAAAGTGGAGTTGATGGTGGAAGCATAGGTATTCTAAATCTAATAGCTATGCTAGACTTTCGAAATTTATTGACTTCGTACTGATGTTTACACTTCTATTTTCTTGAAAAACATTGGATCAAATGATGGAACCAATGAGTTTTAACAACAATACTGTTATTCATATGTCTATGATAATTGTTTCGGCTAGACAAAAATGATTTGTAATATATCAAAATGTATTTTATATCATTAATGCATCATGTTACCTGGTGCAAAGATGATAAAAACGATGGAGTCATCAATGCAGTATTACCTAGTGTTGGATGTGATCTAAGGATCGTCAGCCCACTATGGTATGATGTAATATGATAAAATCACAAAATGACGGAATCCTCAACGAATTTGTAAATCTGGTGCAAAGATCATAACGTCATAAAAAGATTTTTGAGATTTCTTTGAGATATGAGAATACATATGTATGTATGTATATGTATATTTTGGTTGATGTCTGAATTGTTGTAGAGGTCTATGCTATTTGATTCAGCTAGACAAATATTGAAAGATGTTCATGAAATTCAAGAGTTTCTTGAGAAGTTATGCCAAACCAAATTGTTTTGGTGTGGATTCAGATGTTGAAAAGCTGAGATGAACAACCTTATTATTAGGGGTTACGCTTAGTTTTATACTTTGTGCTGAAATGTTTGTATACAATACATGTACAATAGGTTGATCACCTAGAGTACTTGCGGAGGGTGTTTTCAGTCTTTGTAATTGATAAACATTCTGCCAAAGAGGGTTTAAAGTGTGAAGAACCGGGGGTGAAGCATTATTAAACCTAGAGAATAGAGTTCATGGTCTTGTGACCCTCAATATGATTTTGAACCTTTTAAATTCCTGAGTTATTCATACTACTTCCCAATTATTAAACAATTGTGGAGGATTCTTGTTATTCTGTAAGATGGAAGTGAAAAAGGAAAGTATTCCTTAGAAAGAAGTAAGTTGTAAAATGCGACACTGAATGATGGATATGTTGAATAAGTGAGAAACGAAATTTTAAAGTGAGAAGGATGTGAGTTATCAAAGAATAATGTGAAACTTTTAATAGAAAAGTTTAATAATTGTAGAATGATGTTTGTGGAAAGAAAGTGGTTATAGAAACCAATGAATGAATGAAGTAGTGATGTAAAAATCTACTTTGATAGATTGAATGAATAAAGATTAATAAATAGTAAAAAAAAAAATCGAGGACGAAATTCTTAGAAGAAGGGGTGAATGTAATGTCCCGAGAGTTTGATCATATAATATATGATAATGATCCTTAGAGAAAGATAATGAACGGGTCAAAGAATATTTAATACTCAAATATAATTGAGTTTAAGTAAATATTATAAAATAAAACTTATAAGAATTTATTATCAAGAATGGTGAGAGTAGAAAATATAAAACCTATATTAAGGTAATGTGTTGAAGTTATTCAATGAATAGATTTGAGAAAAACCTGAGTAAGGTAGGGTTTCGGTGATTCCGAGGACGAAATCCTTATAAGGGGGGAAGGATGTGACATCCCAGATTTTTTAGAAATTATAAATGAGAATTTTATAAATAAAAGTATTATTTATGAGATATGTTGGGTGTGAGTATGTGTATGTCATATATTGTAGAATATGTGAAGATAATGTAATATATTAATTTTAATATATATAAATATTTAATGGAATTATTTATTGAGTTAAATAAATAAATTTGGTTTTGATTATAGAGTAATGTAATTAGTGTGTAGGTATTAATTAAATGAATATTTAGTATTTAATTTAATTAATATAATAATTTTATGTTATAGTTCTAATTTAATTGAGATAATTAAATTAGATGAGTTATGTGATGATTGTTACACAAAATTATAATTAACAAGTAAATATAATTATGTGACAATTTGATGAGATTGATTGATGTTAAGCTATTGATTAATTGAAATAATGAGTATTTGCCAAACATGGTCTTAGGCTTTTCAAGTTCAAATTGGTGTAACCTATGTATAAACTAGTAATTAGTATATCTAATAATTACTAGGAGTTACATATATTTTATATTACTAGTATTGTATATTATATGTATATACTACAAGTTAGTATGTTAGTTTTAGAAAACAAACCAAAGAAAGAAGAAGAGAGTTAGAGAGAGTTGTAGGAGAAGAAGAAGAGGAATAAAAAGAAGAAGAATGGAAAGCTTTGAGAAGACAAAACAAGCCCCATCATCATCATCTCCATCTCTCTCTTAAATTCATACTAATAAAGTGATAATCTAAATTCCTTATTTTAATTATATTTTTATGTTCTTCATAATGTAGATAATTGTTATATAGAAGTTGTATTGAGAAATTGAGAGAGATAGAGAGAAATAGAAGAATTGAGATGAGCTAGAAGAAGAAGAAAAAAAAAGCTAGAAGAAAGTAACTTATAAACTCTTATTTAATCCTTGATTTTTTTTGGGTAGATTTATGTTCTAGGGTAGTAGATCATGCTTAATCTGTTTGTATTGATTTAATCTTTGATTATCAAGAATCAAACAAGAGGATTCAAGAAAGAAAATGAAATGGAAAGAAAATTTGAAGAACAAAATTTCATAGGTTTTTAGTAATTGTGGACATATCTTGTGAAATTCATACATCTTTGGGTATAATGAGTTAGAAAGTGAGCCTTATATTAAATCGAAGATATGAAAGTAAACTATATTTTGAAAGTGGAATTACATGAAAACTCTTTGTAGATTTCTTGCAATGTCTGTTTTAGTAAGGCTGGTCCGAAGGGAAAATAATCTGTCCAAAAATCAAAACTGTTACGGTTTCTGACTTTGCAAAATTCATATAAATTCGTGTGTTTTGAATATGAAGAAACTTAAAACTGTAAAGTTGTAGATATGGAAGTTTACTAGCTAGACTCGCGAGATTGAGCCATTTTATGGACCGGATCATGTCCGAAATAAATTCTTTAGTAAGGATGTCCAGAAAATGAAATTTTCTAGACTAGTTGATGAATTACAGAATCTGGTTTAGATGGATAAGGGTCTGACTTTAAAGCCTAGATGAGGTTGTAGTACACTGAGTAAGGGTTAATTCTATATAAGAAGGAACAAAAAGGGACATGTAACGAACGAGTTACGTTAAAAACGAAAACAACGTTTTGTTAAAGAAATTGTGAAGATGAGTTTTATAATTCTGTTTGAATTAAGATTTTGGGTGATGATATATTTTGATGATTAAAAATATGTTTTGACATATGTAATGAGTATAGATATGTGTTATAATATTCTATGCATAATTAACCATTTAAGATTAAGAGTTGAGATAAGTTAATGTGTGCATATAACGTGCTCGATAAAATGCCTAATAGTAATAGTATTTTCTAAACTTTGGTATACAAAGTGTCTAACTAATGGCTAATATTGGATATCTAAGTATGAAAAGATGATAATACAAAAATAATAATGAAAAGAAATCAAAAAGGGTAATTTTTGATTTATGAAGGAAAATTAAACATGTAAACAGTGTGTTGAATATGCATTTTTGAAACCAAAGTGGTATAATAAAATGGTGTAATATACTCACATTAAACTACAAGTGTGATAGTCTAGCATTTGTGGTGATGAAAATGAAAAATAAAACCGAGTTGCATATAAAATAGTAAGATGTCTATAAAGACATTATAAAGGATAATAAGATAAAGTAAGGTCTTAGAATAAATTTGACCATGAGATTGAGTATTGATTTTATTTATTATCAATCTCACATATAAGTGTAGGAGTTGCAAGGACGCGAAGTATTAGCGTGTTGGTAAAAGCCATAGAGTAAAGGCAAGTCTTTCAGTTCCTTTTTGCTATGTGAACTTGATGATGATCTGCTTTAAAATTTTAGTGTATGATGTATTATATATGTCAAAAGTATGAAATGTGAAAGTCAATCTATGACTATGATGATTGAACTATGAATGTTGATTGAGTAAGGAACTCAATCTTTATAGTTTTTATGTGAACTATAACAAGTATGCTATGTTTGTTTATGATTATTCTTGTATGTTGAGCATGTTATTATGTGCTACGTGATGCATGAAAACTGTTAGATTTTGCTGAGTTGTCGAGCTCATTCTTGCAAATAACCATTTTTGCAGATTCAAGAATTGAAGGTAACGCTATGTGCTACTTGATTGTTATGGATCAAAAGTGATATATGAAGATTTAATATCCTAGCTAAGTTGTTATTCTTGTAAACCATGTCTAATGTTTCGAATAATGTATTAATGTTGAATTGTAATATTGTTTTGCGAATGTAAACTATTGTAGTATTAAAATGATTCTGAAATATTTAGATGTAAAGGTTGAAGGTTTTGGGAACAAGGATAGTTTGTAATAGAAAATTTTAATTATTCCGCAAATTTCAATGGTTGTATTATCATTTAATGATGTAAAATTAGAGGTTGAATGTATTATTAACGACCAAAGTCGAGAATTAAATTGTATAAATTTTGAGGTCGTTACACTGGGTACGCTTCACAGACTCCCACCAGTAGTCTGCCTCACAACGGAATATAAAGGTGGCGAATGGAACCTTCTGTTCCTCTGTGCATCCCAAGACATCGAATATCTTGGTAATTTGTTTTACCCACGTTTCTGCCTTAATCGAATCCGGCTTTCCCGCAAATTCTGGTGGTCCCAACTCCTTGAACTGCTTGGCTATGACAAGCCGCGCATTGCTATCACTTCCACCCGTATTTTGTGTACGAGTCTCCCTCGTCTGATTTTACATGAACTGCAAAAAGCTTCTAAACATCCCATCATTCATCATTTGTTCGGTAGTGTTGTTTATAGGAGGAATATTGCCTTCCTGTTGCACTTTCCCCTGGGTGGTGATTAAAGGTATCTCCATGGTCTGATTCACTCCATTGTTAATATTTCCAGCTGCCATTCTCAAATACTGTCACAAAACAAGGGTTAGTTGACATGTCACATATTATCCCTATAATCTGACCGACCAAATAAATTCCAAATAAACTTAGTCAGGTAATACTATCGAAGGAATTTCCCGTCTCTCCCCTCCTAGTTCTTGTCTCACATCTCAGTCAGGGATCATATCCCTAAGCTTTGATACCAACTGTGACGCCCCCAAAATAGGTATACATCACCCATTCTAAGTCGCCAAATACATGGTACAGAAACAAATACAACTTCAGTAATACAATTGTCGTACAAAATACGACAACACATATATTGTGAGTTTGAATACAAATATTGTCTAATAGACAGTATACAAACTCAAAAGGAGTCCTCATTATAATTATTGATACACTATTTTACAAAATAGTGAGGACTACTAAAACAACTATCCTGAACCATCACTCCAAACCCCGGCTAGTTCATGCTATGTTCTCACCTCCTGAGAAGAAAAATGGAACAAAAAGGAAAATGGTGAGCTCAACTAGCCCAGTAAAAAATATTATGACTAAGATAATATACAACAATTTGTCATTAGTCTTAAACATGAAAAAATTTGATAAAATATAATAGACAACAAGTTTTAGATCAACAACTGCAGTGGAAACAGCAATCCATTAGAAGAGTCAAGTAGAGAATGAATTTTACTATCTTCTAAGATTTAAAATTCCATCATCAATATTTTATCCCTGTAACATCAATCAATATACATCTTGAATCAAATATTCATCTTTGCACTACAGGCCAAAAATATTCATTTGTATCACCAAGTTGGTCATGTTCATCTCAACACCTGTTCATCTTTATACTACGGGCCAAAGATATTCATCAGTTAATCATTCATCTTTGCACTACAGGCCAAAGATATTCATTAGTTAATCATTCATCTTTACACTACAGGCCAAAGATATTAAGTAATATCATCATTTAGGACTGAGGATGATGAAAAATATCTTAAAGAAAACGAATTCATTGAGATAAAAGATCAAAGATTAGGGATTCATACTTTAGTTTATCCAAGTTCAAAAATACTCCATAATAACCAATTGTGAAGCAGAATTCAAAAATAAAGATCAAAACATGGATACAATCAAAGATAGTAACCATAATAGACATCTTGGACAAAAAGGAGAAAATTTTATTTTTCGGTGAATAATGTCGTATTCATGAATAGTGTCGTATACGTGAATAGTGTCGTATACGCGAATATTAACCCCGACACAAAAAGGTAGAAATTCCACAATAAAATCCATACCAATATTTCGGTATAATGATATTGAAAGAATAACATCATTAGAAAGAAAATAACAACACTTACCTCAAAATAACAGTACTTCTGTTCGGAATATCGGTATAAGGCTAAAGGAAACATGCACTGATGAATAACAACTCACAAAGTATCTAAATACTCACAAAATACACTCGATAATATAGAGAGAGAAAGAGAGAAAACTTATTTCTGGTTTGATTTTCAATTCTAACTAAGCACCCTATTTATAGGAAAATGCTTAGAACGCCATAGTAGACTAACCTGCTACCTGATGGCTTTACCTGCTACTATTCAAGCCCACCATTTTTGAAAATAAATTCCAGCACATTTCATTACTCACCAACCAAAAGTGAGGCCCACCATATTTTTAATAAAAATATTTTATTTTCCAAAACTTCAACAATTCATAATAAATAGCCATTTTTATCAGAAAAATTGAATCTCATGTTCTTTCTATAGGAAATTTAATTCTCTACAACTTTGTAAGTTTAAATATTTTCAAATTCCAAAGGAAAAATGACTGAAATCCACATACAAACGATTTTCAAAACCTCCATTCCGACAAAATACTGATAAAACACCTCAGCATTAATTCCTTCATTTATAACCACATAAAATAAATATATCCATCATTTAAATTCACATAAAATAAATATTTCCTTATCATATAAATAAATAACAAATTATTCACAAATATTATTACAGAATCATAATTATACAACCAGGTCGTTCCTAGGAAAGAGGGGGCTTTCCGATAAGGATTTCTCCTTATTGGCACGCAATTAGGTGACCAAACCCCTTTCCTAGACAGAACTTTCTTAGACATTGCCAATAATGCTATCTAATAATATTATTCAAATAATATGAATTATTGACCTGATAATGGAGATACTTTGCAGTGATAATTATTGAAATAACAATAATATAAAATATTAACGCATCAATTATTGAACCAATAAAATAAAATATTGAACAGTAATTACTGTAACAATTATTGAGTAGTGACTTCTTACGTAAGAATCAATAATTTCAAAAATACTGTGCAATACCGTGTGCTACTGTGCAACCACACTAATTAATGTATTTTAACCACCGGGTATTCCAACAGTGTTAACGGTAACCATTACGCCGTAATTTATAAAAACTCAAACTTGTCATTTTCTTCTTCCGATAGTTATCTGTTATGGGGCCCACAAATGGTTGCGCCGTCGTACAAATATTCCCCGACAGAAAAAATATTCCATGACTAAACGAATATTCCCCAACAAAATGAATACTTTATAACCACTTGCTTATTTGCAAAATTTATACATTTCACCCATAACCAAAGTATTATATCAAATTAACACTTTATTATTCAAAATAATAAATAGAGGAAATTTGATTTTATTCATTAAAAAGTTGGGGTCTTATATTGGAGTTATCACCAAAGTCCTTAATCCTTGATACAGACTTGATTCCGAAGAGGTGCCACTTATGTGTAAGAGATCTGTGGGGATAAAGCTTTGTCTATTTGAGGATGTGTATAACATATTCCATCATCGATCATCCTCGATGATGTTAACCTTTCCTGGTTTGTATCGCAAGGATATGTTAAGGTTCTGTTGGATTTACTGCCAACAACATATGTCATCAGGGTTGCTTGACCTTCGTTGACGTGTACTTCACCGATGTGTGAATCAATGGATGAAAACCCTATAGGGCATACTGTCAAGGCTGCTTGACCTTCACTGACGTGTGAATCAACGGATGAAATCCCTGTTGGGTAGACTGTCAAGGCTGCTTGACCTTCGCTGACGTGTGAATCAATGGCTGATATGCGTTGTAACCCCCGCCAGGGATTCTCTTCTTGAGTCTGCGTTGTGACCCCCGCCGAGGATCTATTTGCTCCCCGTTGACGTGTGAATCAAAGGCTAAAATCATTGGCTGGCTTCCGACGCTTCGTTGGATTTACTTGCCAATGGTTACAGTGATGTCAAGGCTGTTTGACCTTCGTTGATATGCGTTATAACCCCACCGGGGATTCTCTTCTTGAGTCTGTGTTGTGACCCCCACCGGGGAACTGATTGAAAATTAGGGTGACGACCCTGAATTGGAGGTAATGGACCTGCACAAGGTATTGTCGAGCATGACTTGTAATATTTGAGATCATTGGCATAGTGTACCATGTGCTTGGGTGAATACCAATGAGTGATGTGCAAACCTAAGGTTCAATTTGAGAAGACCAGGATTTGTAAGCCATTCTGCTCAATCGCGTAGCATTTTTATTCCTGATTCGACATTTTCAGTCTGTGAGAACTCCTTTGAAACTCAAACTGGATTAAGCCAGAGGGGTGGGACCGATATATGGGTGCCGTAGGTACACCTACTGCAGCCGCAGATGGACCTGCAGCCAACCGTGGATACTAAAGGCCAGCAGGTTGCTTTCATAAGTCATTTTCCAGTTGCGCTGCGAAGGAAATCTGAGAGCTCCTCTTCAGATCTGCTGAGTTCGGGCGACTTTCTACAAATTCTGTCACCGTACAAGTGTTCTACACTGTCCTGGTAACGTATGCATGTATTTGTTTTCCAGTTTTTATCCGTTGGAAAATGAATTATCACATGAAATGCATCTAAACACATAGTAGTGATTATGTATGCTCAAATGACTTGATAAAAAATATTCAACATATTAAATGTTAGTATTAAACCATGCTGAACATAATGATGTGAAAAAATTTAACTTTTGAGACAGTCAAATTGACACCTTTTTCTGCTATTTTTATCATATTTGAGGACAAATGAGCAAAAGGTAAAAAGGCAAAGTACTCCTAGTATCGAGGTTAACTTTATGGATTGATGACTTTGATTTTTAATGCATTTATTATGTATATGACTGTGGGCAGGTGTGCTACTGAATGGCCACCTAGTCATGCCTATGTGCATGTGGATAGTCCGATTTACAAAGGGGACTATGACAAAATTTTCCAAAATATAGGTATTTGATTAATCATGCATTTTTAACACTTTTTAAACGTATATTAAAGTAATGCATGCATACATGTAGTCATAAAATGCATTTTGAAAAGCTCCAAGTTAGAAAATATCACACCCTTTCTGAGGTGATTTGGAGACTTATTATCCAGATATTATGGATCCGGATCAGCCGAGTAGTTCCCGCAGGACCACTTCTGGTGTACGGAGGAGGGCTTCTAAAGTGCCTCGACCCCGTTCTGTTAGACAGCCTCATCGGTTGGTGGAGGCGGTGATACATCCAGTCCAGTTGATGTGCCAGACGTCGAGGACGAGGAGGAAGATGTTTCGGTTGCGGACTCCACTCTTGCTACACATGTTTCCGTAGGGACTTCCCCAGTATTCAGGTGGCAAACCCAGAGCTTCTGGGTGATTTGAGTTGACATCCTTCGATGTATTTTCATGCCAACAAGGTACGATGTTAGATCTTTAATCTTCTTTCTTTCCTATTAATGAGGATTAAAGGGCTTTGATGTTGATCTGCATTGCATGCAGGTTCCCGGCTTTACACAGCCTCGAGGGAACTGGTTCAGCATACACTCCATGTACCAGGCTCTTCATCCTGACTATAGAGCGATTGTGCATGACTGGGGTTTTGGAGCATTCTTTTCCATCCTTCCCCGCCGTTGCCCCTGGGGTTACCTCAAGGCATTATCTGAGTGATGGTTTCACCAAACTCAATCACTCTATTTGCTAGACTGTGAGGTGATGGTGATGCCGATGGATTAGCGGTTTATCACAGGTATGGAGTTTGGAGGGGTATCAGTGCCTTACATGGTGGATATTACCCCTACTACCCTCAGATCCTTGCTAAGAGTTCCAGCGGAGGCGCTCAAGGGCAGGACTATCCATACGGGTCCTTTGAGCGTAGATGCTATGAGTGGGCTATTGAATGAGCCCATGCCAGATGATGTTAAAGTCAGGGATTGCATTCTTCTATAATTGCTCCTGATGATCATTAGAGGCTGCTTCATAGCAGATAACTTTTCTATGGTGTCGTTCACTTTGATCAGCGCCACGTGTCATGTGGACCGTATTGGAGAGTATGATTGGGGTTCCTACACCATCGCCTATTTCCTCAGGGGAATGCGTATGCGCTCGCCGGGTTTGACTGAGGCTTGATTAGGATTCTATCCATTTCTGCTGGTGAGTATTTCTCTTATCATTTCCCATTTATAGGTTAAGAGTGTTTACTTACAGCAGATGTTTTTCCATTGTGTTGGTAGTTTTGGGCCTATGAAAGGATCTCATGCTTGCGTCCGGTGAATGTGTTAAGTTTAGATACCTATCAACGAGGACAACGATGGCATCATTCCATATTGGTAGAGGTCCCAATAGCTGAGGGTTTCACTCATTTTTGCCTATAGCTGGAGTTGTTAACAGCTGACATTATTACATGGATTCCCTATTCTGGGGAGCACTAGACCATCAAATTTGAGGATGGGTACCCGACTGGCGTCGAGTATGTGATTTCCACCTAGAGAGTTCCTCTCTTTATAGATGGAGAATGGGAGCTCTATTTAGGAGAGCGTGCTATTAGGAGCACCATAGAGAGATCCGTATGCCGATCTTGCCTCCTATCAGGCGTCATTGGCCTGTATCGTAGTCACCCATCATTGATATCCCATTGTTGGGGGTTGACGGTTTTGCACTGTTAGAGGGTCCCTGCACTCAGGAGATGTTCCAGCGTTGGTGGTTCCCTCGTACTATTGGAGCCCAGACCCGCGCCACTCAGTTCATGGGGGATATGGTTCTATGATCCATGATGATGACGGATTGGCTAGCCTGTGTCCGAGATCCGACTCATGTGACACAGATTGATAGTTTAACACAGCGACTGGACCGGGCACATTTCTTTATCCGACATTTGGGCAGAGATCCGGTAGAGGCAGATTTGTTTGATCCTTCTAGCTCAATCATTGGCCCCTTAGATGACCCATTTGGTTTTGCCGGTGTAGATCCTCCTTTGTATAGGCCTGACATCCCCGTTGATAGAGATCTAGTGACTCAGGAGGAATTACATCAGGTGGACAAGATTGATGATGTAGATATTGACACCATTGTCTTCTTCTAATGTGTATTCTCGTTATCTCTTTTGATAGGCCTCTGTTAGCTATTGGGTGGATGTGCCCCATTCTCGCTATATCTTTTGATAGGCCTCTGTTAGTAGTAGGGCATATGTGCCCCATTTCCCTGTATTTTTAGTTGTACAGAGATGATGTATGTAGATGATGATATACTTAGGAATGTATGTGCAGTTTTTCATTCCCTGTATCATATTGCCATCTATTATCTGTAATGCATTTATCATGTTATGTATATGTATGTATGTCCAGAGATATTCAGCATTGACCCCTGGATGGTCTTATGATACGGCCCGCACATATGTCTTCTTCGATAGTTAGCCGTATTGATCATACCCCACCTTTTTGGTGGCATCTGGTATGCGATCGTGGTATGATAGCATGTCACCATCAGACAGGGTGACCGTAGATCACTTGTTGTAACATACTATGACCTTGTTGATGTTTCAGGTTCCCACAGGATTCGTGGATGGCATACTGGAGCATTGGGTATCGGAGAGGTAGGTTTTTCGATTTGGGACCCAGGAGTTGACTCCCACTCTGGAGCAGTATGCACGGTTTACGATGCTGCCACTGGACAGACCTTGCATCCATATGGCTTTGGGGGACATGAGTCGACAGTTCATGACCCTTACTGGATTGAGGCGTAGGGTGGTGCAAGATGAGCTTACATCTGGCCATGTTATATCCTAGCATTTTTTATTTGACAGATTTGGCTCTGAGGATAGTTATGCACGACATTCCGGTAATTTCACCATACCGGAGGATCATTGACATCTGGCAAGCGTGGATGTACTGCTATTGTGCATACTGTCTATGACTATATGTCACGGTATATGGATGAGTTGGACATAGGAGTTATCATGGCAATGAGAGCTCTCAAGGAGGGTCATACCATCATACCGATGATCATAGTAGAGACTCTAAGGTCAGCTACATACTGATGCACTTATCCAAAATGAGTGTTTACGGGAAGCTCGGTCATGCTATATGTGTGGTTCATGTCACACTTGAGACCGATTGGTACTTTTAGACGGCATGGGTATTGTTTCACCCATGATATATCCATGTCATACTCCTTTCAGCTTGTAGAGTGTTTGGACGCTATGTCTTGGTTGGTATTTTGACGGATATCAGAGATCCGTTTGGCATTCTGCAGTGCACATGGCTTAGCTCACCCTACAGTTTCATTAATCATGCTCCAGGCATGGACTAGATCCCTTTGGCTAGTTTGAGGGGCATGACTACCTACCACCCTCGGGCCGTGATGTCGTAATTTGACCAGTTCTAGGATTTTCATCCTTTTGAGGGGGAGTTGGGCCAGCGTGTAGCTTCTCGCTATCTTTCAGCAGAGGACCGATCCCATGTGTATGCTTGTTGGGATCAGCTGAGATAGCTTCTTTTTTTGTTAGCCATCCAGGATGTTCGCCAGAGTATTCTGCGTGGATGGAGATAGAGACTTCATCAGTTGTGGCAGTATCCATATTGCCAAGTAGTGATTCAGACGATGTAGAGCCCATGGAAGACATTAACTCCCACATCAAGGAGGAGCTAGTCACGGCTTTCCGGCATCCCTTTAGATTCCCAAGATTAATCTTGTTGTGATTCAAAGATTGAAGATAGTACTTTGAAGCGAGTCTTCATCTGATGACCTTCGAGAGAGACCAGGCTAGAGCCTTGATGTTGACTGCCCTTGATGGGAGAGATACAGCTCTGTTAGAGAGAGACGAGG
This sequence comes from Panax quinquefolius, assembly GCA_020205615.1. Taxonomy (NCBI): domain Eukaryota; kingdom Viridiplantae; phylum Streptophyta; class Magnoliopsida; order Apiales; family Araliaceae; genus Panax; species Panax quinquefolius. The sequence goes on along the minus strand of CM035169.1, from coordinate 73,988,514 downwards.
CATTAGGTCGCAGAGATGTCGTTGTTGTTGAGCGGGATGAGGCTAGATCAGCCAGAGATGCCGTGATAGTTAAGAGGGATAGTGTCATATCTGCCCGGGATGTAGCCATCACAGATAGTACTGCAATGAGGTCCCTTACCACTTGCATGATTGTAGAGATGAACACTTATATTGATGACCATATGGTTACCATGCAGATGGCTGCAGATCTGTTGGGTCGTGTCGATACTCTCGTACAGAAGACCACATCTTCGCCTCTTTCTTCTAAGAGGGATGCCATGTTGGGCTTGTTAGCTCGCATATACCTTGACTTGTAGATGGGCTTTTATTTTCCTGCACAGACTAGCATAGCCATTTTGTCATGTATAGTTTACATTGTGTATATCAAACACCATTATATATAGCAGGGAAATTTATTTTTGATCACTTTCTTTTTAGATATGATCTGATACTGCTTGATATTTTGTCTGCTTCTTCAGGACTTGTGATCTTGATGTATTCTGAATTCCTCCTGGATGGATGGACATTAAGTTGTCTCTGAACAGTTCAGAATGGATCATTGATCTGTGTGAATCCCTACCATCTTTGGTGTCTTGGGACTGGTTTCTATATGGAAATGTGGAGAGGAGTGTGGCTTTCCTCTCTGAGATTGACCGCACCACAGATGGTCGCCAGTACCCCTATTCAGGAGAAGCTTACTTAATTCCATCTCTTATGGATTGGTATTGCTCTTCAAGGTACAACCGTAGCTTAGATGGTCGCTAAATCTCCTATTTGAGAGGAGTTCAGGTAATTCCTGTAATGACCGAGAAATTCGGATCCTTTGTAAAATATTTGAAAGAATTAAATAATGAATAAAATAATTTTATTTGTCATTATATGTGTTAATGAGATGTATGTCGTTCTATAACCTAGAAACGTCGGAACATCGTAGTATTTGTGTGACGCCCCCAAAATTAGGTATACGTCACCCATCTTGGGTCGCCACTTACATGGTACATAAATTCAAATACAAACTTAATTATACATCTGTCGTGTAACATACGACAATACATAAACTGAGAGTTCTAATAGGAATATTGTCATTTAGACAATATCCATACTCAAGGAGTCCTCATTACATTTATTGTCACACTATGGTACTACTAATGCTATCTTCGGGACCATCACTCTTTTCCCCGACTCGTCCCAACTATATTCTCATTTCCTGAAGAGAACAGTGAAAGAAAGGGTGAGCTCAACTAGCCCAGTAAGAAATATTATAACTAAGATAATGCAGAATAAATTATCAATAGTCTTCAACAATGTTAAACTGATAAAATACAATAGACAACCAGTTTAACTGCAGCGGAATATGCAATCCATTAAAAGAGTCAAGTAGAAAATAAAGTCTACTATCTTTTAGGTTTTAAAAGGTTTTCATCAATTTTTATCACTAAGACTCAGTTTAATGAATAAACCACAATATCTAATCATCCCTGTACCACGGTCAAGGATTTTCATCAAATTATCAATGGTCATGACTATACCGAATCACCCCTGGTCATAATCATACCAAAAACTATCCATCATCGCATTTACAGCCACTAAGGACTTTTGTCACATCATTTATATCAAGCCATGATTATACCGAATGATCCTCGGTCATAATCATACTAAGTTCATCTATGCACGTAAGCTAAAGATAACATAATATAACATGAGGATGATGACAATGACATAATAATTCAATAAAACAAGTTCAAGAATTATTTTATCCAGAATTATTAACGTCAAATTGTCAACAAGATCTTTGTTTTGTAGAGTAAAATTCAAGAATGATCGGAAGAATATTTCCATGAAAAGATATTGGATGAAACACAAATATCAAGGATATTCTACTAATTTCATGGAGTATAGAAGTCAAAGTTTTAACCAATTTTATAATAAAGAATGGAATAACAAAAGAAATCACCATGCAAATGCGATAGACCATGACAAAAAAGTTATTCCAACAGAATAATAATAACGGAACCAGTCGGTGAAATTCACAATCAAGCTGAGGTGATCCAATGTAATAATAAATTTGAATAATAAACAATGGAACTGAGTCCGTGTAAAACACATGCATGGATATTCCAATGTAATAATAAATGCGGAATAATAAACAATGGAACCGAAGTCGGTGTAAAACATACGCAGCGAGGATATTCCAACAGAATAATAAAGAATGGAATAATGAAGAAAATCACCAAGTATAGGGGATTCAGCGTATGAGTTATTCCAATAGAATAAATAAGAATGGAATAATATAAGGATTTCACCAAGTATAGGGTATATCTGCGTATACTGAGGTTATGTATAGGGTATGCCACTTTTACAAAAGTTATTCCAATGTAATAATAAATGAATGGAATAATGTAAGTTCTCTTCATGAATAAGAAAGAATAACACCCTTACAGGTACAACAAATAATATCCCTTACCTTAGAAGAACTGAATATTGGAAAAGTGAAGTAGCGAGAATACTTTTCTTCTTTTCTCTATAGTTTCTCTCTAGAGTTTCAAAGTGAATTCGTAAGAAATAATGAAGGAATGAGCTTTCTATTTATAGAATAACCGAGGGTGGCTCTTGGTCTTAACGAAGGGTCAAAATGACTCTTGGTAATATAAGAGACAACTACTATTTCATGAAGGGGTAATTAACCTTGGAACAATCAAGAGGCAATTAACTCTTGGTAATATGAAGGGACAACTACTATTTGCGAAGGGATAATTACAATTGATGAAGGTAATTACTATTGACGAAGGTAATTACTATTGAAGAAGGTAATTACTATTGACGAAGGTAAATACTATTGACAAAGGTAATTACTATTCACAAAGGTAATTACTATTCACAAAGGTAATTACTATTGACGAAGAGACTCTTAGATGATGACATATGGGCCACCCATAAAATAATCAAACTTACCACAAACGTCTCATAACAGAATCTTTATATACATCAAGGATTGAATAAATATTACCACAAATCATTTTATTTTAAACAACACATTTTTAATCTTTCAACAATTATTAATCATTTATAACTTGTCGTCTCAATTAATAATATAACATATTATACAGATGATACTGTGACAATAATTGAATCAATAATATAAGAGATATGATGCAGCAATTACTGTAGCAATAATTGAGTATAGCTAAGTGACTTCTCACGTAAGCATCAATAATCAATACCGTAGTGCTACTACGCAACTAACGCCAGACATCTTTTACTTTTACCACCGGGTAGTTCAATAGTTTTAACGGTAACACCTCCGCCGTTATTTTTATAGAAAGATAATTTTGTCGTTTTAAACTACGACAATACTTCCATTATTGTGGGGTCCACCAATGATTGAGCCGTCGTGCATTTAATATTCCCAAACAAAAAGAATATTCCCTAACCAAACGTAATATTTTATAACAACTTGCTTACTTTGCAAAATTTATAAATATTACCCACAACTATAACATTATATCAAATTTATTCCATAATATTCAAAAATAATATTTATAGAAAATTCATCTTTATTTATAAAAGGCAATAATAATCAATACCGTGGTGTCTGCTACTATGCAACCCACGCAGATTATTCTTATTACTTTACCACCGGGTAGTTCAACAGTTTTAACGGTAACACCTCTGCCGTTATTTTTATAGAAAGATAATTTTGTCGTTTTCTAACTACGACAATACTTCCATTGTGGGGTCCACCAATGATTGAGCCGTCGTACAAATATTCCCCGACAAAAAGAATATTCCCCCAACCAAACGAATATTTTATAACAACTTGCTTACTTTGCAAAATTTATAAATATTACCCACAACTATAACATTATATCAAATTTATTCCATAATATTCAAAAATAATATTTATAGAAAATTCATCTTTATTTATAAAAGCTGGGGTCTTACAACTTGAACCACGTGAATAAATTAAAGTGTTTGAATTTCCAAGGCGAAAATAAATGTTTTCCGAGGAAGTTTACGAAAAACACTATTCACCGTTTAACGCTCGGGAGTTATTTTTGAACTTCCGAGAAATACGTAACGTTATAATATCAAGACGAGATGGATTTTGTAATAATAATCTAAGTATGGAAAACGCAATATTTCGCATGCGGACTTAATTTGGGAACGTTAGGTTTATTAAGCGTGAAGGAAAGAAAGTTGTAATCGTATGATGCGTATGCATTATACGAGGTAATGAACGTGAGTATAATACGACGTATTATATTATTGTGTACGGAGAATGAAATAATGTATATTACGAAATAGTATACGAGCTAGCATACGAGAATTATACGTGAGGTATTTATGTTAAGTTGTTTAATTAAAGGTAGTGGACTTGTAGGATTATTAGCTTAATGGTAGAAGTCCAATTTGTAAGTGATACTCAAGCCCAAGTGTTTGATATGTCATGAGTCCAAACTATTGTAGTATAAGCCCAAAAAGAAATTAGCTAGATTAATTAAATAAGCCCAATGAATTGGCTATGATCCATGGGGCAATCCAAGTGAGATGTGGGTAGACTTGATGGGCAAACATTTTGTGTGGTGACCAAGTGTTGTGATGTCCAAGTAATAGAAGTGTCTAGCAAGTAGACTTGGTTGATAAGCAATGAATAGTAAGGATGTGTAATAAGGAGGTGATTAAAGGAGGTGGAATGTCCAAATGACTAAGGTACCCTCACTTTGTCAAGCCTATAAACAGAGAGCTCATAATTCATTTATTGCTTAATCAAATTCCTTTTAACTTTCTCTTACAAAGTAACTTAAGTGTTAGAGAGAATAAGCACTTTTAAGTCGAAGCTTCCTTTGTTAGATTTTCCAAGAAGAAGAAGTAATCTTCAAAGGTAATTGATCTTGGCTCATCTATCTCTATCATGGTAGGTTGATAAGAGAAGTGTAATCTAATGAACTTAGATGCTAAGAACATAAGGGAAGTGGTTAAGCAATGGACTTAAGCCGAATAAGATGAATAAACAACTTGAACCTAAATAAGTTGATAAACTTATACAAAACTTGTCATACGTTTGTCATATGATGTTAGTATGTTCATTATGGTATGAGAACCTTGATTATTGGACTTAAGTTCATAATAAGTCATAAGCATGAGCATTGGAGTTCATAAGTTAAATAAGTCATTGACTTGTGAGAATAAGTCAAAATCTACTTTGATAATAAGTTGGTGTAGTAAGTAACTTGAAATGTCTATATGTTGATTAAAATCCACCTAGAATGATTAGTAATGAGGTTTTGCCAGAATTCACACGATTGGATTATAATCGTCGAATTCGTAGAAATTCTCAGAATGGAAGTCGTATTTTGTGTTTGAAGTTATAAACGTTGGTTATCGATGGAGACAAGTCATTTTTGGCATTTGGGAGCTGTCGTTTACACTCCTAAATTAACCTCACTTTCACTTTACAAATTTAAACAATTAGCACAGTAATAAGCAAGGATCGATCCCACAGAGAGTGATTTGTTTTATATTTATCATATGATTTCTAATGAAAAGGGGATTTTGAATTAATTAATTAAATTAACAAGAATAAACTAATAAGAATAAACAATAAATAAAAAGCTTCAGTTCAGTATCACCTTTTTACAATAATAGATTAATCAAGTGTAACATTATTTACCCTTCAATGAAACTAATAGCCCTAGGTAACAACAAGCTCTGCTACCCGAAACTCCCCTTAGATTGTCACTCAATGAAACAAGCTCTTCACAAGATTCTAACAATTATATAACCTAGAATAAGCTCTGTAGATTTAATATAATAGCAGCATTAAGAATTAGGGAATTAGACTATTCCAAGCAACAAACACATAAGCTCAGATTGTTTAACTTGTCTTCTGATAATCATAGCAATACTCAAAAGCTTGTCCACAATCAGATATTACTAATTACTACTTGTGATTAGAAACAATATCAATTACACGTAATATTATTCCTTGATCTAGCATATGATATTTGTTAACCAACTCAATCCTGCAAAAATCAAATCAGTTAAGCCAAATAGCATTCAGAAATTAAATCAGATTATCAAGAATGAATTTCATGTGAGAATGAATAAATAATGAATACTCAATTAACTATTAATTATAAATAAGGTTCAACTTCCTTTAGAACTGAATAAAAAGAACTTAGCTCGTGTCTTCAATCCTCCAATGTTGTAGATGAGAGAATGTAGTAGATGATTGATTGTCTAAAACCATGACTAGCATCCTCTATTTATAGTGCTAGAGAAAGTCCTAAATCCTATAGGAAGTAGAAATTCAAATCCTAAAAGGAATTACAAATCGTAACTAGTTTCCATAAAGAAATAGAATCAAATTTGGAAATAAATCTTAGTCTAAAGATATCCTAATTCTAATAGAAATATCAATCCAATTCCATGTAGAAATCTATCAAAATATGCTTTTAGAAACTTTTCAAAAATCCAAGATTTCCCAATTTTCCCGCTCAAATTCGCCGGGGCGAATTTTCATTTTCTGCTGCGACGTCCTTTAGTAACATGAGCATAACTTTTTATCTGGGAGGAGTTACGGGGACTGATACCTATAAAAACGAAGATATCGACGAGATCTAGAACTTTCATTCTTTGAGAATTGACAGATTCTGGCTGAATCAAGGTCGACATCTGGCTCCAAGTGACTACTGTGTAAATTGCAACTTTCAAACTTTGAGGTTCAACTTCCGTCCTGTAAAAAGATCATAACTTCTTCATACAAACTCCGATTGGGACGATTTAAGATGTTCCGGAAAGCTAAGGAAGAGCTATACAATAAAATCCAAGTCCCAAGCCAAGACCATGCATCCAACTTAATGCTAAAAACCCTGCAATTTTCCTTTTTTTCTCATTTCAGCTCTAATTCCTCCTGAAATCGTTAAACACCTTAATAAGCTCATATACACATAAAACATGCAATAAAACTAAATATAATGGAATCAAAATAAATTAATAATATGCACTCATCAGCATTATAGAGTTGCGGACTCGAAAATGGCCGGATTCCGACTTAGAACGAAGAAACGAGCGTTGAACGTTCACGAACGTTTATCGTTTTCGTTAAAATGGACTAATAGGTGAAATTTTAGCAAACAAAGTAAAATAGATAAAATTCTTGCATGAACACATAGAGTACATAATTTGTGAACCGTAGGCTCTTAAACGAGCCAATTCGGACTTATAACGAAGAAGTTACGTGTCTGGGAATCTCATCTTTCGAAAAATCTGTCAAACATTTTTGTGGCACAGAGTCCGTCGCTGCGGCGTGACTCCAAGCCATTTAGCCGGCGTCGTAGCGCCAAAGTGGCCTTAGTCCCCTGCAAACTCGCGCCGCAGTGCGACACATAACAAAGAGACTCACGCCGCAGCGCCGAGTCCGGGTTTTTGAGCAATAAGAGGTTGCGTCGCAGCGCGGTACCAAGAATTATATCTGGCGCTGCAGCGCCAGCCTCATGACCTTGATAAAGAAAAAGGTTTACATGTTGAACATGAATGGTAATGAATGAACACTTAATCAAGGATCTTAATGAAACATGGTTAAGACGTAATTAAGCCTTAAGTATGAACACTTAGGGTTAAGTTAAGACAGTTACTTATGAACATAAGAATGACAAAACATAAAGCCAGAACCAATAATAACAAATCTAATACATATTTAGATTGAGAAGAATGGTAAGATTCTTTAAGAACCATGTATGATTATTTATGACCTAATGTGATATGTGATGTATCGTCTACTGTAGAGACTTAAGGACCTACCGTGCACGTGTTATAAACTGTTGCAGACGTTGAAGGCAAGTACTCTAACCCTTGTTCCAGTTCGATCTGGACAAGTCTTTGTGATTCATGTATTCTTCACATGAGTTAATGTTTGAGGAAGTCAAAGCCAATTCTTTCGGCTAGACGTATGCTATGTTATTCTATCAAGTATTGATAAACGCATACACGTTTAATGAATGTAGTGTTGATCAACATAGAGTACTATAGGCTGATCACCTAGATGTGCTCGTAAGTTATGCCGGACTTATAAACTTAGTGCCGGGACATCCTTTTCAAAGTACTTATGATATGCTTACGATCTTGAACCGGAATTGATGTTTTATTGAATATTGTTGTTGTAAAACGTTTTGAATGAAAAGAGGTGCTATTTTGAATTATCGATAGTACTTCATAGCTATTGTTCAATTATTGAAGATATACTATTCCTATGTTTCAAGTATGCTATTTTCCTAGAATTGTTATACTTGCTGAGCTAGTTAGGCTCATTCTTGCTTGAACCATATGAATGCAGCTAAGACCGAACGGACCGATGGATCCGGCAAGGATAAAGGGAAGGCGAAGGCCAACCCGTAGATTACATATGTAATAGTATAGGTTTTGTAAGAATAATATTTGATATTATGACAAAGACAAATGTATTGGTTGTAAAGAACCTGGGGAATGTAAATATTCTTTTTATATATATAAGACATATCCGTTCTTTTGAGGCATTTCAATTGAATGTTTATGTAAACTGTATCACCGTGTATCACCATCTGTCGGGTTGGAAGATACCCGGATTTGGGGGTGTCACAATTCCATCCATTTGGTTTGAAGCCAATGAAATGTAGTTGAGTGAAGTTTGATCCCAGTACCAGATGACAAGTGTTTGTGTTTTGGTAGGGGGTGAGACCGAACCATGAATGGTCGCCACGCATCTCTATGAAGAGGAGATCAGGTTCACGTAGTTCGAACACGGTGTCGAGGTTCAACGTCAGTATACGGCGTAAAGGGTGTAGGAATGTTTTTTGTTATTTTTATTATTGTAAGGAGAAGGGGGTAGAAATGTTTTGTTGATTTTTTTATTGCGACCGGGCCATATGAAATGGTTGCCTACGTACTCCTATTGAAGAGGAGATCATGTCTGCGTAGTTCGCCCCTCAGGATAAGTTGAAAAATGTGATCCCATGTGCAGGTCAGACTGCGGGGAAGAGAAAGTTTGATCCCAGGTTTAGGATAAACTGCAGGTGTGAAAAGTTTAATCCCATGTTTGGGAGGACAAACTGCAAGCGCGAAAGGTTCATCCGTGGGTGGGATGGACAGAAGTTGTAGGAATCTGATGAAGCCAGTCACCGGCTTGAAAAGTATGTTTCCCTGAGGGGCAAAGTGTGGAAAAGAGTTGTATGTGGAAAAGGGTTAAAGAACCGGAATGACTGGTGATCTGATGATCCAACACCAGGATGTTTGCTTGATGGTAACTTCAGACATAGTACCGTTTCACAGTGTTCGAGTTGATGAGTTATGGAAATTCATCGCCATCCATTTCTTGTAATCCGAGAGCGCCTCCTGTCAATACTTCCTTGACAACAAATGGTCCTTCCCAATTAGGAGAGAATTTTCCCCTAGATTGATTTGTGTTGTCAATAATCTTCTTCAAAACCAAGTCATGTTGTTTAAACTATTGTAGCCGGACTTTTTTGTTGTAGGATATGGCGATCCTTTGTTGATATAACTGACCTTGGAAGATAGTCGCGGTTCGCCTTTCGTCTATTAGAGACAATTGATGATACCTATCTTATACCCATTGGTCTTCATCCAGCTGAGTGTCTATTAACACTTTGAGGGATTCCATTTCAACTTCGATGGGGAGCACTGCTTCAATCCCATAAGTTAATGCGTAGAGGGTTACCCCAGTGGAAGTGTGCACTGAGATTCTGTAGGCTAACAGAGTAAGAGGCAATAAGTCAGGCCATCCTTTGTGATTGGCGAACATCTTTTGCATAATCTTCTTAATGTTTTTGTTAGTCGCTTCAACAGCACCATTCATCTTCGGACGGTAGATGACAGAGTTAAGATGTTTGATGTGGAATTTACTGCATAACTCCTCCATCATCTTGTTTTTGAGGTTTTTAGCATTGTCTGATACAATCACCTTTGGTTGTCTATATCAACAAATGACATTATTTCTTATGAAAGCACTGATGACTTCTTTGGTAACCCTAGGGAAGGAGACTGTTTCTACCCACTTGGTGAAGTAGTCGATCATGGTGAAAATAATTCGATGTTCAATACTGGCTTTAGGCTCAATGGGCCCGATAACGTCCATTCCCCACATTTAGAAGGGCCAAGCCGAACTCATATTATGGAGTTCCCGTGGAGGGACGTGGATAGCATTCCCATGAATTTGGCACTGATAACATCTCCTGACATGGTCATTGCAGTCAGCTTTGAGAGAGAGCCAGTAATGTCCTGTCCTGAGGATCTTCTTAACAAGGAAGGGGCCACTCATGTGTGGGCCACAGACTCCACCATGGATCTCATCCATAAGCCTTTGAGCTTGGTCTTTGTCTAAACATCTGAGGAGACTTTGTCCTGCATCTCTCTTATAGATAGCATCTCCGCTCAGGTAGAATTTCATAGCGAGACGATGGATCCACCTTTTCTCATTCGGGCTCGCCTCAGCGGGTGTAGATCCATCTCGTAGGTACTCCTTGATATGCTGTTACCAAGGATGATGGATGGGAGGTAGCTCATCATATACTTCTCCAACGTAGTTCCCATAGGTTGCTGCCTTGTGCAGGGAAATTGTGATGCTTGGCAAGTGTCCCTTGTCAGGTATGTGAATCAAGGAGGCCAAAGTTGCTAATGCATCTGCAAAGTCATTCCTATTATGAGGAATGTATAGAAAGGAGATTTCTTCGAACTCCAAACCATCTGTAAAACTTGCCAATGGTAAGGCAGCAAATGTAGCTCTTTGGTTTGATAGATTCCCGTGGATTGTTTGACCACTAACTCCGAATCTCCAAAGACAGTTAACCTCCTGATGCCCATTTAACGGGCAAGTTTTAGCCCCCCACGAGACATATTTTCATACTGTGTGTTATTGGTGCCGATAAACCGCAATTTGACTGACGACGGATATCGCTCCCTCGCATCTGGGATACTAGAATTGCTCCAGCTCTAGAACCTTCCATATTAACAGCTCCATCACAATACATCTTCCATGTTTGGCGTGTATCGTACTGATGGTGTTGTTGAACTGTCATTACCCCTTCATTGAGGAAGTATGTCTCCAACGGTTTGAAGTCCCCTGAAGGTGCGACGGCTAGTTGATCCGCAATTCCTTGACCTTTGATGGACTTTTGAGTCACGTAGATGATGTTAAATTATTATAGGATCAACTTCCATCTGGATAGCCGGTAATTTAACATGGGTTTATTGAACACGTACTTGAGATGATCCACGCGGGATATAAGGTGGGTTGTGTGACTATGGAGGTAATGATGTAACCTCATGGAAGCCTATGCTAAAACGCAACAAGTCTTCTCAATCAGAGTGTACTTATGTTCACTGCTGCTGAATCTTTTGTTGAGGTAATAGATAGCTCGTTATTGGCCTCTATCGCCCTTACGTCTCAAAGACAAACCCATGGCATTGTCACTTATGGGCGTGTACATGAGCAGGGGAACATCATCCACAGGTGGTGGTAAAATGGGAGCTTTGACTAGCTGCTCTTTAATCGTAAAGAAGGCCTTCTGGCAATCATCATTTCATTTCATGGAGGAGTTCTTCCTTAACAGCTTGAAGATTGGCTCACGGGTTGCGGTGTGTTAAGAAATGAACATGCTAATGAAGTTTATTCTTCCTAAAAATCCCTATATTTCCTTCTCTGTCTGAGGAATGGGCATTTCCGTGATGGCCTGGATCTTTGTGGGATCCAGCTCAATCCCTTTGTGGCTGACTAGAAATCCTAGCAACTTATCTGATTTAATGCCAAAGGCGCACTTGGCTGGATTCAACTTCAAGTTGTACTTACACAACCTGTTTAAGAGCTTCCTGAGATGGTCTAAGTGGTATTCCTCCTTCCAGGATTTGACAATGATGTCATCCACGTAGATCTCTATCTCTTTGTGCATTAAGTCATGGAAGAGAGCCATCATAGCTTTCGCTGATAGGTGGCTCCAGCATTGAGGAGGCCGAATGACAACCGTCTGTAGCAAAACATTCCCCAATATGTGATGAAAGCAGTTTTCTCACGATCTTCCTCAGCAACCATGATCTGATGGTACCCCGCAAAGTAATCAACAAAGGAGTACATGCAGTATTGAGCAATATTGTCAATGAGAATGTGGATAAATGGCACAGGAAAGTTATCTTTAAGGCAAGCCTTGTTCAAGTCCCGATAATCCATGCAAACTCGCACCTTTCCTCCAGGTTTAGGCACGTGAACGATGTTGGATATCCACTCAGGATATGTGGACACCATGATGATGCCATCTTGAAACTGTTTCATAATTTCTTCTTTTAACTTTAAACTCCACTCAGGTTTCAATCGCCTGAGCTTCTGTTTGACTGGCTTGAATCCCTCTTTAATGGGAAGGCGATGAAGGATAATGTCAGTGGACAAACCTAACATGTCTTCATGAGACCATGCAAACACATCCTAGAATTGGGTTAGTAGCGTAACCATGTCATTCCTTTGGTTTGGGGTTAGGTCTGAACCAATTTGGATTAACTTAGGGCTTTCTAAGGTTACGAGATTAAAGGAAGTGGTTTGATCAAGGTTGAGTTTAGGTTTGTCTTTGACCCATTCTTGAATTTCTGGAGGCACCTCAATGTCTTCATGTATTTCCATTAAGGCTAAATTCATCTCTACATCAAAAGGTACAATCTTTGTGGAGAAGAGACACCATATCAACAAGTACAGGCACATCTAAATTCAGGGTCCTGAAACAAAATATGCTTTCACTTAGTATATATGAAATGGTTTGACCATACAAAGTGTTAGCATGTACTGGCAAAACGACTGCTAATAATGTACAGAAAAGTAAGCAGTTATGATATCTATAGGGCAGAAAGAGTTCCTGCCCGTTTTACCCTTGTCGACCAATGCAAGGAGTGCTGCTCCAATTGGCAAGGGCAAAGTTCGGGTGGACTGCAGTGATGGAGGGGTTGTCATCATCCTCCTTATCCCGGAATGATGACCATTATGTCTGGGCAATCATCGTCTGGGGTGTATCTGTTTGTATGTTCATCATGAACGATGATGCGTATGCCTGACATCATTCTGACGATATCTTGCTTGATTTTTCGTTCCTCTTCTTCCATTGCGGGATCTAGAACAAAGACTTCTTTCACCTTCACCGGTATCGGCTTGGGAAATAATATAGCCATTACATTGGCTGGCACCTTTAACGAAGGTTGTGTGGACTCAGAATTCGCAGGTGAAGATAATCGCCATGTGGCTGAAGCTGAAGGAATCTGCTGATGCTTATGAGGATTCTTATGACTAGAACTGGCAGAATAGCCTAGTCCAGCTGTCCCAGTTTGAATACTTGAATGGGGTCCTTGATACCCTAGTGATCTTTACCCAGCCCTTGTTCTGGCTGATGACTCAATGACATCATTTCTTGAGTAGCCGACATTACTTCGGTAGAAATCTTGGGTTCGGGACATAGCGTTCCAATAGCATGGTACTGAGTGTTGCTTACTTCCAAGGCATGAAAGCTTACCGGTTCAACATCTGAATTGACGTTGATGTATGGTATGTCACCATGTTGAGGACATCCCGGTTCAGCGTTGACCGTGACTAGGCTATTGTTGATAATGTATTTCAGTTGTTGATGAAGGGTGGAGGGGACTTCCACGACCATATGAATCCATGGTCTTCCCAAGAGCAGGTTGTATCCTAAATCTATCTTGAGTACGTGAAAAGACACGCAGAATGTGTGGGGACCAATTTCGATTGGCAGCTCAATTACTTCGATCGAATTCCGGCGGGCTCCATCAAAATCTTTGATAATCGTATGGCTGCTCCGAATTCGGTTCAGATTGACATTCATCTTCAACATTGTAGCGTATGGATAGATATTTAGAGATGAACCTCCATCTATCAAGACTCCAGCTAGCATATACCTTGAGGATAAGACCGCAATGTGTAATGGCTTGCAATGACCGGTCCCTTCGGGCGGTATATCATCATCAGTGAAGGATATCACATTATTGTTAAAAATGTGATCAACCAAATGTTAAAATTTTTCCACATCCACTGATTTTGTTAGATCGGCTTCTTCCAAACCTTTAGTAAGATCTTCTGGTGATCCTCGGAAGTTAAGACCAAGTCCAAAATTAAAATTTGGTGTGGAGCTTCTCTTAAGCTTAAAACCACCTAGGCTTCGTTATAACCCATAGTGAAGAGGAATTTTTCAATCTTCTCCATGGGTATTTTCCCCTTTGATTTGATGGTAGACTTCATCACCCATTTGGGAAGATACAGTAGTTTTTCCTTCGACACTGCAGCAGTTGTATGCGAGGTGGATCCTTCAGCTTCTCCATAATTCCATGGAACTCTTTGTAGGCTGACAATAGGATATTGTGATCTGCATGGTAAGTTGATTGACTCTGGAGCGGTCACTTTCAAAAGATTGTTGCTTCCTCTGAGTTGAATTACTGGTATTGTGAGTGGTTTGCTAGTGTCATCTGCCTCAGCGGATATAACTGCTACAAATTCCTTCCACTTAGTGGGATAGGTATTCTCACTCTCACGTAGCACAGTATCATCGTCTGCTAGTTGCAGGACACCACTGTCAATTAGATTCTGGATAAGGTGGTGGAGTGCCCAGCATTCTTCTGTATTGTGACCGGGAGAATGGGAGTGATATTTACATACTCCATCAGAATTGTACCGTCTTGAACGGGGATTAATTGGAGGTAGAAGGGAAGTGATCCTTCCTTTATTGATTAGTATCTGAAGGATTTCCTCCATAGGTTGGCCCAGCTATGTAAATTCCCTTCTATTGGTAAAATCCCGACGGGCTTTGGCATTCGCTCACTTTGTCACTTTGTATATGACACCCCCAAATCCCGATACTTCATTACCTCAAGATTTGGTGTTCACTTAATCAAAACATTTATATCTAATTACCCAATCATAATAAAAATTTAATAATAAATCTTCCCTTAAGGGATTACATTAATAAAATCTCCTAGGTTATCTAAACTTTAAATACAATCATTCAAATGCGGAATTTAAATAAGTTCATTACAATAATTCAAATAAAGTCTGATAATAAAATATCAAAAGATAACAAGTCTTCAGTACTTGTTCGTCTTTCCCTTTCCCTTACTGGTGCTAGGTACATCCACATTCTCATCCTTAGTTGTAATAGTTATATAAGCATAAGTGAGCAAACAAAGCTCACTTGAAATAATAATGGATAAACTTTACAACATTTGCCAAATAATAGGCTCAATAGAAGTGAATGATATGTTCTATTAACATTATGAAATATACAACTAAAGGTCTAATGACCACGAACCATGTCCACAATTATAAGTACTCTTTCAACTTAAACTTTAACAGTCATAAGACTATAAGGACTCCACGTACTTAGGGGATCAGCCCTTCGTACAATGTATTGTTCACAAACATTTCAACGCTAAGCGTAAACCCCTAATAATAGGGTTGTTCATCTCAGTATTTAGAGTACAAGTTCGTACCAACGTAAGATTGGTTTGGATACGTTTCAAGGGAAATTTAGAATTCAACGGTCATCAACTAAGGATTAGTTGAATAAAAAGGTAATAACTCTATGTTACGGAATAAACCATAATTGAATCAACATTGTATATGAAGTTCATGCTTTAGGAATAATCTAGTAGCATAACGATTGAATAATATATCATACCTTATTTTAAACAACATTAAGCTAAGGTTACATCTTAGAATTGAATATCAAGCCTGCATGATAAATAATAACTTGAACGACAAACTTGTTCATCAGAATAAAGATACTTGCATGCTAAAAATAACAAGTTTAGGTTTAGAAAAACTTGCACAACATAATAATAGAACTAGCTCAACGAAAGTTTTAAGTTAGGAAAACTTGCATAATTGTAATCGAACTAGAAATAATAACTTGTTCAATGAAACAAGTCAACAACAAGAATAACTTGATCAATATAATCAAAATAAGGTAAGTAAACTTGCACAACGAAGGTTTAGGTTTAGAAGACTTGCAAATTTGTAAATAGACTAACTCAACGAAAGTGTGGAGATAGAAAACTTGCTCAATGAAAGTAATTTACTCAACAAAAGCGTAGAGTTAGGAAACTTGCCTCGCTTGTAGGCTAAATCGAATTAATCCGAATCATAATTATCCTATATACATATGTTATCATGACATCATCAGTCACTACCCATATTCTACATATTCACATCACGTATGGTTTGATTTATAAATCAGTTAACCAAATTATATCATAATAACAACACTCGTTAATTGTTAATAACATGTTCTTTCTTAGCACTATAATACCATAACAATAATATTACACGTTTAAAAATCATCATAATCACATTACAATAACATTTATAGAATTTTGTGTAAGATAAAAGTCTTTCCTGGACTTTTTCGCTAAGAATTAAACAGCAATACTAAAGTTTGAATAATTAGGGGCCATGTCTTTGCGGCATGCGCAGATGGCACTTCGGCATGGGAACTATGCGGTCGCACATGACAAGTAGTGGTGTGAAAATAATGTGTACGATTGGCCTGATGACTTGGCGTTATTGGCGTCGCTTTCAAGGTCATGACTCGACTTTGGCGCTAAGGTGCCGAAACTCACAAAATCGAGCACAAAGACGAATTTCGCTCTGTTTAACAGTTTCTAATAGCTAATATACCACAGATAATTCAGGTAAATTACACATAACATTATCAATCATACATATACCAATTAACAACAACTAAACATACATTTTAGAAAACTTAAATCCTTGAAAACACTATTTTAAGAACCAAAACTCTATGTTTGATATTTCTTGACACAGTGACACTGTAAATTCTAATAACAACCCAATTTGATTCCTTTAAACTATGTTCTCTTTATTTCTTACCGAATTAACAAATTCGAAGTTCAATTTTACAATTAGTTCCTAAACAAACAATTACAAACAATTACAGACAATTACATTATATCAATTTTGATACTCCACAACCCACGTTAATACATGTATGTTTACTGTAAAAACCAATTTCCTTCCTTCTAGAACATAATCTAACATACAAACACATATATACATATATACATGTTAGTTATAATTACAATTATAATTACACATGATTTCATAATCAATTTATAGAAACATGGTTTAGAGATAATTTTTGTATAAACTTTATATACACTGAAATTTAGGAACACAGAGAACGTAAAACATATATGTTAAGGTTTTGAAACATACTTTTGTTGCTTAAGAAAATACTTGTTAATCATTGAGAACTCAGAACTTGCTTTGGTTGCTTTTGAAATCCCAGTCCTTTCTCTCTCAAACTCTCTATGAACTCTCATTTTTCTCTGACAATATTTCTTCTCTTAGGCTTTAGCAAAATAGCTTATACGTAACTTAAAATAAAACCAACGCATGTTTTCCAAACGTTTAAAAATTTCAACGTACGAAACTGACATATACTAATGACCCTATTAAACTATTAGTTACATAATATATATTATTTATATTTTATTTAATTAATTTATATTATTAATAATTTAAATTTTCAAAAGCCATAAGGCTCTGTTTGGCAAAACCTTTTAAAATAAACATTTAATATCTTTAAGCCTTGTTTGGCAAAACTAGATTTAATTCCTTTAACTTATTTTAATAACTCCTTATAATATAGTTATTTGTCACACTTTATTTAATTAAGTTTTCATACTTAATTTAATTAATACCAATAACAATTTATCAAATAAATCATTTAATTAATATAAACTCTCTAACTTAATTATTAAATTAAATTAGAATATTATCTCATAATATTTAATTTCCTTAAAACATTAATTATTTAACAAATAATTAACTAAATTAAATCAAATCAAATTGAACAATTATTTATTCAACAATAAATACATCCATTAAATACTTATATAATTTAATAAATATTTAATATTATAATTTAAAATTCTGGAATGTTATATCATTCCCTCCTTACAAGGATTATGTCCCCAGAATCACAATTCAAAACAATTTATTCGTCACATTCCTCCCTACTTACAAAGATTATGTCCCCATAATCGA
This sequence comes from Panax quinquefolius, assembly GCA_020205615.1. Taxonomy (NCBI): domain Eukaryota; kingdom Viridiplantae; phylum Streptophyta; class Magnoliopsida; order Apiales; family Araliaceae; genus Panax; species Panax quinquefolius. The sequence continues at coordinate 73,970,414 of CM035169.1, read as the reverse complement.
AGACACAGATTAAACAAATAACTCAAGGAAATCTTTCATCATTTTATCTTCGAGTTCCCACGTAGATTCTTCAGCATTGTGGTTCCTCCATATCACCTTCACATAAGGTATCACTTTATTCCTGTGCACTTGTTCTTTCCTGTCAACTATCTGAATAGAAATATCTTCATAGGACAAGTCTTTATCAAACTGAAACGGTTCATACTCGATCACATGTTTTTAATCGGGTTTATATGGTCGTAACACCGAAACGTGAAAAACATTGTGAACATTTTCCAACTCTAGAGGTAGAGCTACCTCGTAAGCCACTTCTCCAACTCTTCGCAGCACTTCAAAGGGTCCAATAAACCTCGGGCTTAACTTTCCCTTTATACCGAAATGAATTTTCCCCTTCCAAGGAGAAACTTTAAAGAACACCAAAGTTCCTACGTCAACTTTGCGATCTTTCCTGTGTTGATCTGCATACTTCTTCTGTCTGTCTTGAGCAGCTACCAATCTTGTCCTGATGAGTTTGACAACCTCAGCAGTTTGTTATACCAGTTTTGGTCCTAATAGTTGAAGTTCACCGACTTTATCCCAGCATAGTGGAGTTCTGCACTTTCTGCCGTATAATGCCTCGTAAGGCGGCATGCCGATACTCGCGTGGCAACTGTTGTTGTAAGTGAATTCCACCAACGGTAAATGTTCTTCCCAGCTCACTTTGAAATCCATGATGCATGCCCTCAACATATCTTCCAATGTCTGGATCGTTCGTTCGCTTTGGCCATCTGTTTGTGGATGATAAGCCGTACTCATTCACAACTATGTTCCCAGGCATTCTTGCAGTCTCTTCCAGAAGTTTGACGTAAATTGCGGATCTCTATCTGACACTGGCACTCCATGCCTTGAAACGATCTCTTTAACGTACAACATTGCCAACTGATCAAGATTGAACTTAATCTTTATTGGTAAAAAGTGCGCTGATTTTGTCAGTCTGTCCACTATCACCCAAATCGCATCGCATCCTCTCTAGGTAGTTGGTAGTCCCACCACAAAATCCATTGTGATGTGTTCCCACTTCCATTCCGGTATTTCTAACAGTTGAAGTAATCTGTTTTGGTCTTTGATGCTCGGCCTTGACTCTTTGACATGTCAAGCACTTTGCAACATATTCTGCAACATCTCTTTTCATGTTCGGCCACCAAAAATATCGTCTTAAATCCTGATACATCTTCGTACTACCTGGATGAATCGAATATCTTATGTTGTGTACTTCGGTTAAGATTTCATCCTTAATCTCTGGTACTGCTGGAACCCAAATTCTTTCCTCGAACCTTAGTAGCCCTTCGGTATCAATCTTGTATTTCCCCTTTTTACCTTCGTTCACATCTTCTTCTTTTTCTGCATTCTTCATCCTGTAGTTGAGCATTCTTCACCTTGTCCACTAAAGTTGTACCAGCTTCTATCTGGAATAGTTTTTCATCGGATTCCTTTGGAAATTTTATTTCCAACTCTAGCTTTGTCATTGCTGAAATAAGTTCCTCCTGAGTGGTTATCAGCATCAACTTTTCCCGACCTTTCCTGCTTAAAGCATCTATAACACATTCGCTTTGCCCGGATGATAAAAGATCTCACAATCATAATCTTTTATCAATTCCATCCATCTTCTTTGACACATGTTCAGGTCCTTCTGAGTGAAAATATACTTCAGACTTTTATGGTCTGTGTAGATTTCACATTTCTCTCCATAGAGATAGTGTCTCCATATCTTTAGAGCAAATACTACTGCAGCCAATTCTAAATCATGAGTCGGATAACCTTTCTCATAATCCTTCAGTTGTCTTGATGCATATGCAATAACTTTGACATTCTGTATAAGAACACAACCCAACCCTTTATGTGAGGCATCACTATACACCACAAAGTTTCCCGTATTATCTGGTAATGACAACATAGGTGCCATGCTTAATTTCTTCTTCAAATCTTGAAAACTCTCTTCACATTTCTCCGTCCAAACAAATTTTACAGCTTTCCCTGTCAAATTTGGTAGCGAAGTGGCTATCTTGGAAAAATCTTGAATAAATCTTCTATAATAACCGGCCAATCCCATGAAACTCCTCACCTCTAATGGTGTTCTTGGTTGTTCCCAATCGATTACAGCTTCCACTTTTGATGGATCCACTGAAATCCCATCTTTGTCAATCACGTGCCCAAGAAATTGTACATGATCTAGCCAAAATTCACACTTAGAGGATTTCGCGTATAACTTTTCCTTTCTTAGTGTTTCCAATGTCAAACGTAAGTGTTCTACGTGTTCTTCTTGAGTTTTGGAATACACCAAAATGTCATCGATAAATACCACTACAAACTTGTCTAAGAATAGTTTAAACACCTTGTTCATCAAATCCATGAATGCAGCAAGGGCATTGGTCAAACCAAAAGACATCACCAGAAACTCATAATGTCCATACTGAGTTCTGAATGTCGTTCTAGGTATATCCTCCTTCCTTACCTTCAATTGGTGATACCCACTTCCCAAATATATTTTCGAGAAGTATTTAGCACCCTTCAACTGATCAAAAAAGTCATCTATTCTTGGCAACAGATATTTGTTCTTAATAGTGACTTTGTTTAATTCTCTATAATCAATGTAAAGACGCATTGACCCATCCTTCTTCTTCACGAATAACATCGGTGCACCCCATGGTGATATGCTTGGTTGAATATACTTCTTGTCTAGCAGCTCTTGCAATTGCACCATCAGTTCCTTCATCTCTATCGGAGCCATTCTGTATGGGGCCTTCGATATCGGGGCAGTTCCTGGTGCTAAGTCTATCACAAACTCAATCTCTCTATCAGGCGGAAGTCCTGGCAAATCCTCCGGAAACACATCTTCAAATTCCCTCACCACTGGTATCTCTTCCAGTTTCATACCCTTCTTCTGAGTATCGACTATGTAAGCTAAATAGCCCATACAGCCTTGACTCAACAATTTCTTGGCCTGCATAATCGTCAGACATCTCATTTTTCTAGACTATTTGCTACCATAGAAAACTACATTTGACGGAGTCATAACGTTTACACATTTCTTTTGGCAATCAATTACCGCTCCAAATTTGAACAGCCAATCCATTCCCAAAATAACATCAAACTCTCCAAGTCTAATTGGAATCAAATCTACCATCATGATATTCCCCTTAATATTCACCCTATAGTTCTTGTATACTAACCTAATAGGAATTACCTCCTTATTCGCAATTTCTATGTTTAAAGGAAAAATCAATTCTTCACTAGGTATTTCTAACTTCTTAGCAAATTCATCAGATATAAATGAGCAAGTAGCACCCGAGTCAAATAATACATAAGCATTTATATCATTGATTGGGATAATACCTGATGTAAGACCCCAACTTTTACGAATAAAGATTAATTTTTCTCAAAATATATATTTGAATATTATGGTGTGGATTTGATATAATGTTATAGTTATGGGTATTATTTACAAATTTTACAAAGTAAGCAAGTGGTTATATAAAATTCGATTGGTCGGGGAATATTCGTTTTAACAGGGAATATTCATATGACGGCATAATCATTGGTGGACCCCATAACGAAAGTATTGTTGTAGTTAGAAAACTACAAAATTATCTTTTTATAAAAATAACGGTGAATGTTTACCGTTAAACTGTTGAACTACTCGGGGGTAAAAGTATAGTAATACGCGTGGTTTTATAGTAGTACATGATATTGATTATTGATGCTTACGTGAGAAGTCACTCAGTTATACTCAATTATTGCTACAGTAATTGCTGCATAATATCTCTCATATTATTGATTCAATTATTGTCACAATATCATCTGCATAATATTTTATATTATTAAATCAATAATTAGATGACAAAGTTATTCATATTATTATTTGCAATATTGACAATGTCTAGAAAGTTCTGTCAAGGAGAGGTTTGGTCACCTAATTCCGCGCCAATAAGGAGAAATCCTTATCGGAAATCCCCCTCTTTCTTGGGAATGATCTGGTTGTTAAATATTATGAGTTATAATATTAATGGTGAATATGTTCGTGTTGATTAAAGATGAAATTAATATTTTCATTATGTTGGGATTATTAGTGTTAGTGGAAATCGACATCTATTTCGATAATAATGGATGTCTGGAGTTTATATTGACCAATCGGGTAATTAATCGGATAAATGAGCAATTAATTGCTATTAATTCACATGCTTATAACTATTTGCTCACATATGTGTACTATTGATTCACATGCATGTACAATTAGGGGAGGTGGTGCAAGATTGATAATATTTGCATGACTAAATTAAAAATGGATGTATAGATGAAGGTACTATACTGTTATTATTTTTTTCACATGATTGTACTATTGATTCACATGATTGTATTATTGATTCACAAGATGTACTATTAGGGGAGGTGGTGCAAGTTTGATAATACTTGCAAGACTAAATTAAAAATAAAGGAAAAGATGAAGGTATTATACTGTAATATTTCGAGCCCCAAAATGTGTAATTATCAAAACTATATTTTCCTATAAATAGAAGTTCATTCTTCTTTCATTCTCACCAATTCACTAAGACTCACAAGAGCAATTATAGAGAGAGAAGCTATAGAGAGAAAGAAGAAGAGAAGTCTGCTACCTCACTATTCCAGTATCCAGTCTTCTTCAGAGGTAAGGGGTATTATTTCTTTCGTATTCGTAAGGGATATTATTTTATTCAGTATTTATAGGAATAATATTTTCTTCCATAATCTGTAGTATGTGAGTAATATTATTTCATCTTGTATTCCTAATTATACCCTCATTTTGTTAAAGTATTGCTTCTATACTCCGTGAAATTAGTATAATATCTTTGAAATTTGCGCTTCATCTAGTATCGTTTCACAAGGATATTTTCTACACATTCTTGTTAAATTTTAAGCTTTTCATGTCCGGAGTATTGTCCATGAGTAGTATTCATTTTTACCATACTATTCACAAAGTACTATTCACGGGTACTATTCACAAAGTACTATTCATGAGTACTATTCATATAGTACTATTCACTCTGGTACTATTCACCCGATGAATTATTTATGATAAAAATTGATTTCTTTGCTGTCCAAATCATTTTTGATACAATATTATTCTTGAATTTTACTCCACAAAGCAGTATCAAGTTGACAATTCGGACATTATTGAATTCTGGATAAATTAAGTTATACATCTTTAAAAATTTATCATTTGCTTTCTTTTAATTGAATTCTTATATCATTGTCATCATCCTCATGCTTATATTATAATAAAAGTCATATGTGGCTTACGTGGATAGATGTACTATTGATTGGTATGATTATGACCAGGGATTATTCGGTATAATCATGATCGTAATGTTACAAATGATGTGGTAAAAATCCTCATTGGCCTGTAGTAGTGCATTGATGGACAGTTGTTGGTATGATTATAACCAGGGATTATTCGGTATAATCATGACCATTGACGATTACATGAATATCCTTAACCCGTAGTGCAGGGATAATTCGATGATGTGGTTTATTTATTAAGCTGAGTCTTAGCGATAAAATTGATGATAAACTTTTTAAATCATAGAAGGTAGTAGATATCATGCTCTACTTGACTCTTCTAATGGATTGCTTGTTTCACTGCAGTTAAACTTGATGTTTATTATATTTTATCAGTTTAACACTGTTGAAGGTTAACGATAATTTATTCTGCATTATCTTAGTCATAATATTTCTTACTAGGCTAGTTGATCTCACCCTTTGTTTTCATTGTTCTCTTTAGGAAATGAGAATATAGCTGGGACTAGTTGGGGAACGAAGTGACGGTCCAGATGTTTGCATTAGTAGTCCTCACTATTCAGTGAAATAGTGTGATAATAATTATAATGAGGACTTTATTTGAGTTTGGATACTCTCTACGAGACATTATCTGTGTTGAAACTCTCAGTTACATTTTGTCGTACTACTTATAAAAGAAGTTTGTATTTAAATTCTATACCATGTATTTGGTGACTCAAGATGGGTGATGCATACCTATTTTTGGGGCGTCACAGTTGGTATCAAAGCTTAGGAATATGATCCCTGACTGAGATATGAGACAAGAACTAGGAGGGGAGAGACGGGGAATTCATTCGCTAGTATGACCTACCTAAGTTTATTTGGTATTTAATTGGTCGGTTAGAGTATAGGGATAATATTTGACATGTCAATTAACCCTTGTTTTGTGGCAGTATTTGAAAATGGCATCCGAAAATGTTGAGATAATCAATGAAGCACATGAGACCGTTGAGTCACCAACGATCAATACCCAGGATGATGTGCATCAGGATGGCAATAATCCTCAAGAAAACAACAACGCTGACCAAATGATGAACGATGGGATGTTCAGAGGCTTTATGCAATTCATACAACATCAGGCGAGAGCGGCTCCTGTTCAAAATGTAGGTGGAAACACTGGAAACTCTTGGACGGTCACCGCTAAACAGTTCAAGGAGCTGGGACCACCGGAGTTTATTGGAGAGCGAAAACCACTTAAGACGGAGACGTGGATAAAGCAGATCACTAAGATATTTGATGTCTTGGGATGCTCCAAGGAGCAAAAGGTTCCCTTTGCCACCTTTATGTTGCAAGGAGAGGCATATTACTGGTGGGAATCGATAAAGCATATGTAACGACCTAGAAATTTGGATCTTATTGTAAAATGATTTTATTAAATTAAATAATAATGAAATATTATTCTATGTGTTATCAAGATGGTTGTCTTTGTATAACCTATTGATGTTAGAATGTTGTAGTATTTGAGCTACGTGAACGAATTAAAGTGTTTGAATTTCTAAGACAAAAATAAAAGTTTTACGAGAGATTTTCCAAAAAACACTATTCATGGGTATTTGCTCGGGATATATTATTGAATTTTTGAGAAATACGTAATGATGGAATAACAAGGTAAGATGTATTATGTAATAAAAATCTAGTTATGGAAAATGTAATATTTCGGTTGCGGACTTAATTTATAAACGTTAAGGAAGGTGAAGTAGTAATGAATAAGTGATAATGGTATGATACTTTGGTATTGTACAAAGTAATAAAAACGAGTATAATACGAAGTATTATACGAGTTTGTATGAAGGATGAAATATTGTATATAAATTCTATATGAATTAGAATACGAAAATAATACATAAACTATATGTATTAAGTAATGCTAATGGACTTGCAAAGGTTGATTGAATTTACTACAAGTCCAAGTGAATAAAATGTAAAGCCCAAGGATTTATTTAATCCAAGCCCAAGCTAGAATCCATGAGTTGTAATGACCCATGGGGAAAACCATATTAATATGGTAAGTATGGTGACCAAGTTAATGTGGTGACCAAGTTAGGAGTAATGACCAAGTAATAGAAGTAATGGCCAAGCATAGGATAAGAGTTGTGATTAGCAAGTAATGAATAGTAAGGAGGTGGCTTAAAGGAGGTGGGGAGATTTAATGACTAAACTACCCTAGCTTTGCAAATTCTATAAATAGAGAAGCCTTGCAAGCCATTTGCTAGTTGTTATAACAATCCAACATTTCAAAGTGCTTAAGTGTTAGAGAGAATAAGCTACAAATAAGTCACTTTCATTTGTAAAAAGAAGAAGAAAGCTACCTTACCAAGAATTCAAAAGTAAGACTTCTTCTCCAATATCTTCTATCTCTACCATGATAGGTTAATAAGAAAAGATGGATTAAGAAACATGAATGATAAGAAGCAAGAAGAATGTGTAAGTCATGAACTTAAGCCACATAAGTTGGCAATAAGTCAATTGAACTTATAAAAGTTATAAACTTATTATAAGTTAACCATGAATGTTAGTATGAAAATTATGAACTTGTAATGAGATTATTAAGAGAAGTGATTCAAGAACTTATATGATCATATGTATCATGTATACATAAGTAAAGTTATATGTGAAGAGCATGTAAAGTATGATGATTAAGAAACTTTAATTGCCATAAGTCATGAATAATAAAATCTTAAGTAGTTTATAATTTGACAAGTTATAAGCTCATAAAGAATAAGTCAAAAATCCAACAATGAATATAGGTTGTTGTAATAAGTATGTTGAGATGTTCACATGATGAATGGAATTCATTTGTAATGTTGAACAAATCATAAGAATGAAGAATTGCCGGAATTTTCACGATTGGACGATAACCGTCGAATTCGTAAAATTCTCGGAATAGAAGTCAAATTTTGTGTTTGAACTCGGAACCATTGTTTTTCGATGGAGTCAAGTCATATTTGGCATTTAAGAGTGTTGTGGACTCAAAAATGACCGGATTGCGACTTAGAACGAAGAAACGAGCGTTGAACGTTCACGAACGTTTATCGTTTTTGTTAAAAATGAACCAATAGGTGAATTTTTAGCAAACGAAGTCAAATAGATAAAATTCTTGCATGAACGCGTATATTACGTAATTTGTGAACCGTAGGCTTTTGAACGAGCCAATTCGGACTTATAAAGAATAAGTTATGCGTCCGGGAAGTTCTTAAAATTCAAACACTAAAATTTTTTTCTGGTACACAGAGTTGGCGCCGCTGCGCCAACCCTAAGCTAAATGAGTCGCGCCGCAGCGCGTAACAGTGTCCGAGCACACTGCAAGAGTTCACCGTAGCGCGAACCATAGTACAATTTGTGGCGCCGCAGCAACACTGCAACACTGCAAGGAATGTAATGTAACATTGTTTAAACTTTGTTAAACCTTAAGGATGTTGTATAAAGGTTGAGATAACTTAGTCGAATATAAATGCAAGGATAATGATAAACCGGAACAGATAATAACTGAATCTAATACACAATTAGATTGAGATGAAGGTATGAAATAGTCATATACATACGTGATTATATGTGACCTAATGTAAGGCCTTATGTGATCATGTATTGTAGAGACTTGAAAGACTTGAACATAAAGTTAATATACCGTAGCAGACGCTAAAGGCAAGTATTCTAACTCTTGTCTCAGTTCAATCTGAACAAGTTTTGAAGTTCATGTATTCTTTCACATGAATTGAAGTATGTTGAAGTTAAAGCCAATTCCTTTGGCTAGACTTGATGTATTGATAATCTAATCATTTATTATCAAATGTTGCTATCTTTTGTCAACTACTTAATATGGTTTTCAAAAGAAGATTGAAATGTTAAACAAATGTTTTGTCGGTAAAACGACAGGCACGTGAGGTTGCCAAATGCTTAAACGTGCATACGTTTAATGGATGTAGTGTTGATCAACATAGAGTACAATAGGCTAATCACCTAGAAGTGCTCGTAAGTAATATCAGGCTTACGGACTTGCTTCCAGGTAGTCCTTTTCCAATAAAGAATGAATACTCGAGGTATTTGACCGGAGTGAATGTTTTACTAAATATTGTTATTATTGTAAAACATTTTGAAAGAAAAGATGAAGTGCTATTTTGAATTATCAATAGTACTTCATAACTATTGTTCAGTTATTGAAAATATACGATTCGTATGTGTCAAGCATGTTGTTATAAAATTGTTATACTTGTTGAGCTAGTTATGCTCACTCTTGCTTGAACCATATGAATGCAGCTAAGACTGAACGTCCCGAAGGATCAAAAAGGGATAAAGGAAAAGCTAAAATGATTGTTAAGTTTGTCTTGAAATAGTATAGGTCTATTGTTGTAATGTAACTGATATTATGACAAAGAACCTTTGTAATGGGAATAGAGCCTGGGAAATGTAAATATTACTTTAAATATATAGAAGTTATGTTCGTTCTTTGAGATTTTTCAATTGAATGAATGTATGAATGTTGTACAGTATAGCACCACATGTCAGGTTGGAAGATACCCGGATTTGGGGGCGCTACAAGTTGGTATCAAAGCCTAGGTTAAAAAATTAAGGGGGAAAGTAGAACCTTAAGTCATAACCTTAAGAAATAATAAATAAGTAAAAGATGGAAAGTAACCCTATAAAAAATGCATTATCTTATGTTATGTATTTCTATTATTTTACTGACGTGTACTAATCAAACTATATTGTTTTATTGTAGATGTCAGGAGAAAATGATATGTATAGAGATATACATGTAGTGAGCTAGGATTCGGTTAATCGGGTAGAGATACTACCAAATCCCATAGCAGTAGAACCAGAGTTGGTGACAATCGAGTCGGGAGACTCGGACGATTTAGACTACTATATTTGATGGCATGCTAGAGGAGGAGGTGGACGTGATGTCCTTTGACCAGGTTCCACTTACAGAGGAGCTGTCTACTGGGGGAATCAATGAAGGCACTGTTTATGTCGGTATTGGATAGGAATGTCCATTACTGCCAAGAGGTTAAGGAGTTGAAAGAGGAACTCCAAGCTGTCCGTGAGGACAAGGCTAGCATGGAGGGAATGTGGAAAGAGGAGCATGATGATAGAGTTCTAGCTAAGGACAAGGTCCGAGAGCTGAAATGTGAAGTCTTTGAGCTCAAGCAGGAGCTAAAGACTAAACAGCGGAAGTTGGAAAGGATGTCCTATATACATAGGAGTTCTCATGTAGATTTCAATGAGCAGTAGCCGGGTATCGAGATAGAAGGTGACGCACCACACACTATCGGTAGAGATGTTATCATGGTGCGGCAAAGAAAGATTTTGAGAATGCCCTACGTCATATGTAATCTAGCAATAGCTAGAGTAGATTAGATATGTAAATATTATGTATCTAGTAGTGACGTAAAACCCTCTTTTGTATAACAAAGGGTAGTCTTTTGTAAATCCCAATTTTGGAAAGTAATTCATGGATGGTAATGTAATCAGCTATGGCTGAGTAATGTAAACAATGTAGTGTTAAACTACAAGTTATGAATCAATATAAGTCTTTTTATGGAATATATTGAGTAATGAGTATGAGTTGTTGTTTCATTACAAATAATAACAAACCAACAAGAATAAAGTAATAATGATGTGTTGTTTTCTTAACAAACAAAAAATGCCAAGAAGGAGACAACAAAATCGAGGCACTAATGTTAACCAACTGGGAGGGTGGTCCAGATTAATCAATACTGGAGTTCGTTAATCTTTTAAATTTGAATTTAATAGAACGGGGGCTAATGTACCCGTGATTCCTGGAGTAAGACTGAGCTACTACTTTTAAGGATTTTAAAAGTGTAGGTCCCATGGGAGTTCAAAGGAACTACGGACCCTACAGAAGCCCAGACGTGGGTAAAAGAAATCGAGAAAGCATTTGTAATAGCAAATGTTGAGGAGGGTCAAAAGGTTGCCTTTGCAACCTATTTGATAAAAGGAGAGGCCAACTTCAGGTGGGAGGCAAAAGGTAGTAGGGTATATAGGAAACCTAACATGGGAGAGGTTCAAGGAGATTTTCTTCGAGAACTATATTCCCACGAGTATGCAAGGGAGGATGGAAATGAGGTTTCTTGAATTGAGACAAGGGGATATGACAGTTCCCCAGTATGCTGCCAAGTTTAATGAAATGGCATGATTTACTCCACATCAAGTGGACACTGAAGTGAGAAGGCTAGAAGATTCGAGTAGGGCTTGAAACCCTGGCTCTATAGCCGAATCTCTGTGTTCCAAAGTACTTCCTTTGGAACCATACTAGAAAAGGCAATAATTGCCGAAGGTGGGAATGAGGCTCTCAACTAGTACCACAAGGATAAGAAAAACAAGGGAAAGATTGATGGAGGAACCAAGACCGAGGGAGCCAGTGGAAGTGGCAACGGTCAGAAGAGGAAGGGCTTTAACTCTGGGAATACCGAAGTAAAACAAAGGGATTCTAAGAGGAGGATGGAGGCCTGTAAAACCTACGGGAAGACTCACTTGGGAGTCTGTCTCAAAGGAAAGCCAGTATGTTATAATTGTGGATAAGAAGGGCACATTTTGCTTAACTATCCAAATTCAAAGAAAAATCACGGATGTTTTGTATGTGGATCAACTGACCACATAGCGAAGAACTGCCCGAAGAAGGGGACAAAAGGAAATAAGGGAACTAATAGCGGTAAGTTAGCTATTAGTGGTCCAGCTCAGCCAGGGAAATCAATGGCCCGCACTTTTAATATGACGGTCCAAGATGCGGTGGCATTAGGGGATGTAGTTGTAGGTATTATTACGATCAACAATATAAATGCATACGTGCTATTTGATTCGGGTGCTACTTGTTCGTTTATAGCATGTGATTTTTCTAGACGACTAGAATTATTTCCCGAAAAATTGCCTATACCTTTGAACATTAAGGTAGCAAACGAAGAGATAATTCCTATTGAAGATATTCATAGGAGTTGTTGCGTAGATGTACGTGGTCGTAAGTTATCGATAGATTTAATACCGATAAAGTTAGGAGAATTCGACGTAATTCTCGGAATGGATTGGTTGATTAACCATGGAGCAATTATAGATTGCCAAAAGAAATATGTGAGCATCAGGACGTTGAAGCAACCTCCTGTAGTATTTTACAGTAGTAAATTATCGGGACGTCCGTGTTGCCTTACGATGACACAAACTAGAAAAATTTTAAGGAAGGGTTGTGTAGGTTACCTATGCCATGATGTTGATACCCAGAGAGTGGGAGCAACCATGGAAAAAATACCTATAGTAAATGAGTTCATGGATGTATTTCCAAGTGAGTTACCGGGTCTACCACCGGATAGGGAGATCGAATTTGTGATAGACATTGTGCTAGGAGCGGCACCAGTCTCAAAGGCACCGTACCGTATGGCGCCTGTGGAAATGAAAGAACTAATGGTTCAACTGCAGGAACTATTGGACAGAAAGTAAATTCAACCAAGTGTTTCTCCGTGGGGGGCACCGGTGTTGTTTGTCAAGAAGAAAGATGGATCGTTAAGGCTTTGTATCGACTATCGGGAGTTGAACAAGTTAACGATAAATAATAAATACCCATTGCCCAGGATCGATGATCTCTTTGATCAATTAAAAGGGACAAAGTATTTTTCCAAAATAGATTTGCGGACGGGGTATCATCAGTTGAAGGTTAGGAAGGAAGATGTACCAAAGACTACATTCAGGACTCGTTATGGTCATTACGAGTTTCTGGTGATGTCATTTGGGTTGACGAATGCACCTGCTGCATTTATGGATATGATGAACAAAGTGTTCAAACTATATTTGGACAAGTTCATCGTGGTGTTTATCGATGATATTCTAGTCTATTCTAAGACGCTAGAAGATCATGCTGAACACTTAAGATTAGTGTTGGAGACACTAAGGAAGGAGAAGTTATATGCAAAATTCACCAAATGTGAATTTTGGCTGGAAAAGGTGCAGTTTTTAGGTCATGTCATTGACCAAGATGGGATTTCAATGGATCCAGCGAAGGTGGAAGCAGTAATGAATTAGGAACAACCGAAAATGCCTGACTGAGGTGCGGAGTTTCCTAGGGTTAGCAGGGTACTATCAAAGATTTATCCAAGATTTGTTGAAGATAGCTACCTCGTTGACTAATTTAACAAGGAAGACGGTGAAATACGTATGGACGGATAAATGTGAAGACAATTTTCAAGAACTAAAGAAAAGATTAAGTGAAGCGCCTGTTTTGTCATTGCCAGATGACACGGGAAATTTTGTAGTGTATAGTGATGCTTCGCATAGAGGACTTGGTTGTGTGCTTATGCAGCATAACAAAGTCATTGCGTATGCATCTCGGCAATTAAAGGATTATGAGAAAGTTTATCCTACTCATGATCTGGAACTGGCCGCGGTAGTGTTTTCCCTAAAGATATGGAGACATTATCTTTATGGGGAAAAATGTGACATATATACGGACCATAAAAGTCTAAAGTATATCTTCACTCAGAAAGAGTTGAATATGAGACAGAGAAGATGGCTAGAGTTGATAAAGGATTATGATTGTGAAATCCTGTATCACCCTGGAAAGGCCAACGTAGTTGTCGACGCCTTAAGTAGGAAGGGTCGGGAAAAGTTGTTTATGTTAACGGCTCAAAATGAGTTAATAACAGAGATGGCTAAGATGGAAATAGAAGTAAAGATGCCGAAAGTGATTGAGGCGAAGTTACTTTTACTGACGGAGATGCAATCTACCATCGTAGAAAGAGTCAAGGAGATACAACTCAAGACTAACGAGTGTAACCAAATGAAGAAGCGGTTATCCGAGAAGGAAGATGCTAAGTATAGTCTTGATAATGAGGGATTATTAAGATTTGAAGAAGAATTTGGGTTCCGAATGAGACGGAATTAAAGGAGCAAGTGTTACAAGAAGCTCATTGTTCGAGGTACTCGATACATCCTGGTAGCACTAAGATGCTTCAAGACCTTCGACAGAGTTTTTGGTGGCCAAACATGAAGAGAGAAATAGCAGAGTATGTGAGTAGGTGCTTGACTTGTCAAAACGTTAAGGCCGAACATCAACGACCCAGTGGCTTATTACAATTATTGGAGATTCCAGAATGGAAGTGGGAGCATATCACGATGGACTTCGTGGTGGGACTTCCAACGACGAATAAAGGGTACGATTCGATTTGGGTAATAGTGGACCGGTTGACGAAGTCGGCTCACTTTTTGCTAATTAGGGTCAAGTATAACTTAGACCAGTTAGCTAAACTTTATGTTAAGGAAATCATTTCCAGACATGGAGTACCGGTATCGATTGTGTCAGATCGTGATCCACGATTCACATCGAACTCTTGGAGGAGTTTGCATGAATAGTTGGGAACACAGCTGAAGTTAAGCACAACTTATCATCCACAAACCGATGGACAGAGCGAGAGAACAATTCAGACGTTAGAAAACATGTTAAGGTCTTGTGTCATGGATTTCAAGGGTAGTTGGGATGATCACCTACCACTAGTAGAGTTTGTGTATAACAATAGTTATCATGCAAGCATAGGCATGCTGCCGTATGAAGCTTTGTATGGAAGAAAATGCAGAACACCATTGTGTTGGGATGAGGTGGGAGAACGCCGGATGATAGGACCAGAATTGGTACAGCAGACAGCGGATGTGGTAAAGTTAATTCGGATGCGTCTCGTCACAGCTCAGGACAGACAGAAGAAGTATGTGGACTCACATAGACTAAGTCGAAGAGTTTGAGGTGGGCTTGTATGTGTTTTTAAAGGTATCTCCGTAGAAAGAAAAGATACGCTTTGGAAAGAAAGGAAAGTTAAGTCCAAGGTTTATAGGACCTTTTGAGGTATTAAAATGGGTGGGAGAGGTAGCTTATGTTATAGCATTACCTCCAGACCTAGAACGGATACATAATGTGTTTCACGTATCGGTATTACGCCCATATAAGTTGGACTATAAGCATGTAATCGAGTATGAGCCAATTCATATCGAGAAAGACTTAAAATATGAAGAGTCGCCGATGCAGATCATTGATAGAAAGGAACAAGTTCTGAGGAACAAGGTAATACCATCAGTAAAGGTAGTATGGAAGAACTACGATGCTGAAGAAGCAACGTGGGAATTAGAAGAAAAGATGAAGAAAAATTTTCCCCATCTATTTGATTAAAAGTAAGACGAGATTCTGGGGACAGAATCTTTATAAGGGGGGAAGAATGTAACGACCGAGAAATTCGGATCTTATTGTAAAATGATTTTACTAAATTAAATAATAATGAAATACTATAATATGTGTTATCAAGATGGTTGTCATTGTATAACCTATTGATGTTAGAATGTTGTAGTATTTGAACTACGTGAACGAATTAAAGTGTTTGAATTTCTAAGACGAAAATAAAAGTTTTCCGAGAGATTTTTCGAAAAACACTATTCACGGGTATTTGCTCGGGATATATTTTTGAATTTTCGAGAAATATGTAATGATGGAATAACAAGGTAAGATGGATTATGTAATAAAAATCTAGTTATGGAAAATGTAATATTTCGCTTGCGGACTTAATTTATAAACGTTAAGGAAGGCGAAGTAGTAATGAATAAGTGATAATGGTATGATACTTTGGTATTGTACAAAGTAATGAAAACGAGTATAATACAAAATATTATACGAGTTTGTATGAGGGATGAAATATCGTATATAAATTCTATATGAATTAGAATACGAAAATAATACATAAACTATATGTATTAAGTAATGCTAATGGACTTGCAAAGGTTGATTGAATTTACTACAAGTCCAAGTGAATAAAATGTAAAGCGAAAGGATTTATTTAATCCAAGCCCAAGCTAGAATCCATGAGTTGTAATGACCCATGGGGCAAACCATATTAATATGGTAAGTATGGTGACCAAGTTAATGTGGTGACCAAGTTAGGAGTAATGACCAAGTAATAGAAGTAATGGCCAAGCATAGGATAAGAGTTGTGATTAGCAAGTAATGAATAGTAAGGAGGTGGCTTAAAGGAGGTGGGGAGATTTAATGACTAAACTACCATAGCTTTGCAAATTCTATAAATAGAGAAGCCTTGCAAGCCATTTGTTAGTTGATATAACAATCCAACATTTCAAAGTGCTTAAGTGTTAGAGAGAATAAGCTACAAATAAGTCACTTTCATTTGTAAGAAGAAAAAGAAAGTTACCTTACCAAGAATTCAAAAGTAAGACTTCTTCTCCAATATCTTCTATCTCTACCATGATAGGTTGATAAGAAAAGATGGATTAAGAAACATGAATGATAAGAAGCAAGAAGAATGTGTAAGTCATGAACTTATGCCACATAAGTTGGCAATAAGTCATTTGAACTTATAAAAGTTATAAACTTATTATAAGTTAACCTTGAATGTTAGTATGAAAATTATGAACTTGTAATGAGTTTATTAAGAGAAGTGATACAAGAACTTATATGATCATATGTATCATGTGTACATAAGTAAAGTTATATGTGAAGAACATGTAAAGTATGATGATTAAGAAACTTTAATTGTCATATGTCATGAATAATAAAATCTTAAGTAGTTTATAATTTGACAAGTTATAAGCTCATAAAGAATAAGTCAAAAATCCAACAATGAATATAGGTTGTTGTAATAAGTATGTTGAGATGTTCACATGATGAATGGAATTCATTTGTAATGTTGAACAAATCGTAAGAAAGAAGAATTGTCGGAATTTGCACGATTGGACGATAACCGTTGAATTCGTAAAATTCTCGGAATAGAAGTCAAATTTTGTGTTTGAACTCGGAACCATTGTTTTTGATGGAGTCAATTCATATTTGGTATTTAAGAGTTACGGACTCGAAAATGACCGGATTCTGACTTAGAACGAAGAAACGAGCGTTGAACGTTCACGAACGTTTATCGTTTTCGTTAAAAATGAACCAATAGGTGAATTTTTAGCAAACAAAGTCAAATAGATAAAATCGTAATTTGTGAACTGTAGGCTTTTGAACGAGCCAATCCGGACTTATAACAAAAAGTTATCGTCAGGAAGTTCACAAAATTCAAAGATCGAATTTTTTTTCGGTGCATGAGAGTGGCGCCCGGTGCCAACCCTAAAGTTAAATGAGAGTCATATGGCGTAGCATAATGTGATGTTGAGCACTGCTTGCAAGAGAGTTCGCCGCAGCGCGAACCATAGTACAATTTATGGCGCCGCAACGCCATGTACAGTACGAAAATCTTCTGGAGTGTGGCACCGCAGCGCTGCCCATTAAGTAAGGACTCGCGCCGCAACGCTAGTCTCAAAACAAGGATGGTAATGAATATTTCTAAGTACAAAGAAAGGAAAGCTAATTGATTTAAAAGTAAACACAACTTAAGGAATGTAATGTAACATTGTTTAAACTTTGTTAAACCTTAAGGATGTTGTATAAAGGTTGAGATAACCTAGTCGAATATAAATGCAAGGATAATGATAAACCGGAACAGATAATAACTGAATCTAATACACAATTAGATTGAGATGAAGGTATGAAATAGTCATATACATACTTGATTATATGTGACCTAATGTAAGGCCTTATGTGATCATGTATTGTAGAGACTTGAAAGACTTGAACATAAAGTTAATATACCATAGCAGACGCTAAAGGCAAGTATTCTAACTCTTGTCTCAGTTCAATCTGAACAAGTTTTGAAGTTCATGTATTCTTTCACATGAAATGAAGTATGTTGAAGTTAAAGCCAATTCCTTTGGCTAGACTTGATGTATTGATAATCTAATCATTTATTATCAAATATTGCTATCTTTTGTCAACTACTTGATATGGTTTTCAAAAGAAGATTGAAATGTTAAACAAATGTTTTTTTTCGGAAACGGCGAGCACGTGAGGTTGCCAAATGCTTAAACGTGCATACGTTTAATGGATGTAGTGTTGATCAACATAGAGTACAATAGGTTGATCACCTAGAAGTGCTCATAAGTAATATCGGGCTTACAGACTTGCTTTCGGGTTGTCCTTTTCCAATAAAGAATGAATACTCGAGGTCTTTGACCGGAGTGAATGTTTTACTAAATATTGTTATTATTGTAAAACATTTTGAAAGAAAAGATGAAGTGCTATTTTGAATTATCAATAGTACTTCATAACTATTATTCAGTTATTGAAGATATACGATTCGTATGTGTCAAGCATGTTGTTATAAAATTGTTATACTTGCTGAGCTAGTTATGCTCACTCTTGTTTGAACCATATGAATGCAGCTAAGACTGAACGTCCCAAAGGATCAAAAAGGGATAAAGGAAAAGCTAAGGTAGATTGTTAAGCTGTCTTGAAATAGTATAGGTCTATTGTTGTAATGTAACTGATATTATGACAAAGAACCTTTGTAATGGGAATAGAACCTGGGAAATGTAAATATTACTTTAAATATATAGAAGTTATGTTCGTTCTTTGAGATTTTTCAATTGAATGAATGTATGAATGTTGTACAGTATAGCACCATATGTCGGGTTGGAAGATACCCGATTTGGGGGCGCTACAGCGTACTCAACCCGCCGCACTGGAGATGTCTTGGGAGAATTTCCAAGAACTGTTCAACGACAAGTACTTTCCCGGAAGTATTCATCACATGAAGGAGGTAGAGTTCATAAAGCTGGACCAGAACAATATGACCGTGTCACAGTACGAAGCTAAGTTTGCTGAGTTATCCCGGTTTGCGTCCCACTTGGTTGATAATGAGGAGAGAATGACGCGGATGTTTCTAAGAGGTTTGAAACCTGAGAGACGTCAATACTTAATTTCTCACAAACTATGTTTGTATTCAGATGTTGTAAATAGGGCTCTGTTATTGGAGCGCGATAACGAGTCAACCCAACCAAGAGAGAGCAATCGACAAAATGATAATACCAGTGGTAGAAGTCATCGAAGCGCTGACAACAAACGTGGAGGGAATCAACATGCCAAAAATGGTAACCACTTTGGTGGTAATCATGGCCAAGATAATAGAAGTGGAAATTTCAAGAAGAGGAGATTCAACAATGATGGAAAGGCGTCTTTACCAGCACCTGTTGTTAAGTAAGGGGAACGATAGCCAATCGTATGTTACAAATATGGAGGGGAGGGACATATCAGTCTGAACTGTATGCAGCAATCCAAAGCGTGTTATAATTGCGGAAGAGAAGGTCACCTTGCCCGATTTTGTCGTGCACCAAAGTTAAGTCCAGCTGGGATGGAGGCATCAAAGGCCGTCCCAGACAAGACAAAACTGGTAGTTCAAGGGAGAGCGTTTGTCGTAACCTCCCAAAAAGCAAGGAATCTGAACGAGGTGATCACGAGTAAGCTAATCATAAACTCTAGCGAAGTCTATACCTTATTTGATACCGGTTCTACCCATTCTTTTATTTCTTCTACTTGCACTCAACATTTAAATTTGACTCCGGAGAAATTAGACTTTGACTTATCTGTTGAAACTCCGATTGCGAGAAACCTTCATTACATCCACTGTTTATAAGTCTTGTTTGATTCAAATCGGTAACCGCACGTTACCCGTCGATCTTATCTCCTTAAAAATACTTGCATTTAACGTGATTCTAGGGATTGATTGGTTAAATACCCATCATGCTAAAATTGATTGTTTTCATAAGGTTGTTAGCTTTCATATTCCTAATCAACCTATTATGTGAATTCAAGTGACCAAACCATTAAAATCAATCACGGTCATCTCAAGACATAAAGCTATTCGTTATTGAAAAATGGATGTCAAGCTTTCTTAGCTCATGTCACAGATTTAAACAAAAATACGTCAGATTTGAATGATATTTCTATTATTAATAAATTTCCTGATGTATTTCCCGAAGAACTTCCTGGCCTACCCCCGAAGCGTGAAATCAAGTTTGGTATCAACCTTGAACCCGGTACAAAACCCATTTCCAAAGCCCTATATCGAATGGCTCCTATTGAACTTTAGGAGATAAAAACCAAACTGCAGGAATTGTTAGACATCGGTTTCATTCGACCTAAAGACGTCTCTCGGGGGGTGCTCTGTTTCTATTCGTGAAGAAGAAAGATGGAAGTATGCGACTTTGTATTGATTATCGGGAGTTAAATCATGTCACCGTCAAAAATAGGTACCCGTTTGACCAGTTGCAAGGCGCTAAATTCTTTTCAAAGATCGATCTTCATTTTGGATATCATCAGTTGAAGATTAAAACTGATGACATTCCAGAGACTGCTTTCAGAACTCTGTATGGGCATTACGAATTACTAGTCATATCTTTTGGATTGACTAATGCTCCTGCTGCCTTCATGGATATGATGAACTGTGACGCCCCCAAAACAGGTATACATCACCCACCTTGAGTCGCCAGATACAAGGTACTGAATACAAATACAACTTAATTATACAACAGTCGTGTAAAATACGACTAAACATAGGTTGTTAGTTTTAACACAAATATTGTCATCTAGAAAATATCCACACTCAATGGAGTCCTGATCATTAAATTTATTATCACACTATTTCACAGAATAGTGAGGACTACTAATGCACTATCTAGGACCATCACTCTGTTTCCCGACTAGTCCCAGCTACGTTCTCATTTCCTGAAGAGAATAGTGAAACAAAGGGTGAGCTCAACTAGCCCAGTAAGAAATATTATGACTAAGATAATGCATAATAAATTATCATTAGCCTTCAACAATGTTAAACTGATAGAATATAAAAGACAACAAGTTTAACTGCAGCGGAACAAGCAATCCATTAGAAGAGTCAAGCAAAGTATAAAATCTACTATCTTCTATGATTTAAAAAGTTTTTCTTCAACTTTATCGCTGAGACTCAGCTTAATAAATAAAATCGAATCATCCCTGCTCAATGGCCAAGGATATTCATGTAATCATCGATGGTCATGACTATACCGAATAATCCCTGGTCATAATCATACCAATAACTGTCCACCAATGAACTACAGGCCAATGAGGACTTTTACCACATCATTCGTCACATTACGGTCATGATTATACCAAATAATCTCTGGTCATAATCATACCAAGTCCATCTATGCATGTAAGCAAAAGATGACTTTCATCATAATATAAGCATGAGGATGATGACAATGACATAATAATTCAATAAAACAAGTTCAAGAATAAATTTTAAAGATTTATAAATTAATTTATCCAGGAACCAATAGCGTCCACATTGTCAACATGATACTTCTTTGTAGAGTAAAATTCAAGAATGCTCAGAAGAATATTTCTATGAAAAGATACTGGATGAAGCGCAAATATCAAGGATATTCCACTAATTTCATGGAGTATAGAAGCTAAAGCTTTAACCAACTGAGTATAATAAAATATATGAAACTGCAAATGGATTTTTTGCATTATATACGAGTCAATCAACGTAGATAGATCATTTCCACAATTTAATAAGGAATGAATACGAAGGATCATTCACCATGCACGTGGTAATCCACAGAGGCAAAGTTATTCAATAGAATAATAAAGAATGGAATAATGAGAAGAACTCACCATCGTGCGATGCGATGGATCGCACGAAAAGTTATTCCTAACGAATAATAAATAATGGAACCAAGTCCAAAGATAAACGCATGCAGACGGATATTACGACATAATAATAAAGAGCGAATATTAGAAGATTTCACCATGTATGTATACGGTCAGAGCAACAAAGTTATTCAATTGAATAATAAGAATGAAATAACAGAAGAATTTCACCATGTATGTCGTACTTCGCATATACAGGTTATTCCAACATAATAATAAAGAATGAAATAACAGAAGAATTTCACCATGTATGCGGTACTTCGCATATACAGGCTATTCCAACATAATAATAAAGAATGGAATAACAGAAGTTCTCTTCATGAATACGAAAGAAATAATACCCCTTACGAGTACAACAAATAATATCCCCTACCTTAGAAAAACTGAATACTAAAGTAGTGAAGTTGCAGAATACTTTTCTTCTTTCTCTCTAGAGTTTCAATGAATTCGTAAGAAATAATGAAGGAATGAGCTTCTATTTATAGGAGAATGGACTGAATAGTAACTAATTCATGAACGGTCCAGATTGATTTACTTTTAAACGGATGATCCATATTGGTTTACTATTATAACTTTCCACCAGCGGTCCATATTGATTTACTATTATAACTTTCCACCAGCGGTCCATATTGATTTACTATTATATCTTCAATCCACGATCTGAAAAATTAGCACATCTCCTCATGGAATAATATTGTACCCAAAAATAATTTGGACCGAAAAGAAATATATTTTACGGGTGAATAGTACCCCGTGAATAGTAACTTGTGAATAGTAACTCATAAATAGTAACTCATGAATAGTAACTCGTGAATAGTATTCCGACACGAAAAAGTGCCCCGAATACCCGATGAAACAATATCACCTCCAGACATCAATTATTATCGAAACAAATGTCGATTTCCACTAACACAAATAATTTCAACACAATGGAACTATAAAATTCATCTTTAATCAACACGAACTTATTCATTATTAATATTATAATTCATAATATTTAACAATCAAGTCGTTCCCAGGAAAGAGGGGGCTTTCCGATAAGGATTTCTCCTTATTTGCGCGCAATTAGGTGACCAAACCTCTCCTTGACAGAACTTCTAGACATTGTCAATATTGCAAATAATAATATGAATAACTTTGCCGTCTCAATTATTGATTTAATAATATATCATATTATGCAGATGATACTGTAACAATAATTGAATCAATAATATGAGAGATATGATGCAACAATTACTATAGTAATAATTGAACAAAACTGAGTGACTTCTTACGTAAGCATCAATAATCAATATCGTGTGCTACTATGCAACCACGCGTATTATTGTACCTTTACAACCGGGTAGTTCAATAGTTTTAACAGTAACACTTTCGCCGTTATTTTATAAAAAGATAATTCTATCGTTTTCTAAATACGACAATACCTCCGTTGTGGGGTCCACCAATGATTGTGTCGTCGTACGAATATTTCCCGACAAAAAGAATATTCCCCGACCAAACGAATATTTTATAACAACTTGCATACTTTGCAAAATTTATAAATATTACCCACAACTATAACATTATATCTAATCCACACCATAATATTTAAAAAATATTTTGAGAAATTTAAATCTTTATTCATAAAATTTGGGGTCTCACAATCTCCCCTCCTTGAAATTTCGCCCTCGAAATTTACGTATGTACCTGGTATGCCGAATAGATGAGGATGCCTTGACTTCACTTCAAATTCTAACTCTTGAGGTATAACCTTTGAGTGTCGAATATAATCCTTCATATCCAAGATTTTAACACGTATCTCATCATATGTTAAATCTTTTGATATCTCGTCCACATATTTACGTAACATCGATACGTGAAAAAAACATTATAAACACGCGACATACTTGGCGGTAAAACGAGTCTATAGGCCATAGTTCCTACTCGATCAAGGATTTCAAATGGGCCAATAAAATCGAGGGTTGAGATTTCCTCTCTTCATCGATTCTTGCTTCTAGAATAACGCCCTCTTGAACCTTCTTCTTCACATTCATCAGCTCTGAGTATGTAGCTTGAGCAACTTTAACATTATCGATTAAAGTCTATTCTAATCGTATATTCGTTATCTTCACGTGGGTCTCTAGAGTCTTTAACTCTATCTCCATCATTTGTAAGTTATAAGAAATGGGTCTTTGTGTTAACAACATCGCACTCGTAAACGCATACGATCTTCTACTCAACGCGTCAACTACCACGTTCGCTCTTCCACGATGATATTGAATGGTACGATCGTAATCTTCAACAGCTCGAGCCAACGTCTTTAGCACATTACACGTGACACCCCCAAATCCGGTACTTCCATTTCCACAGGATTTGGTGTTCACTGTACAAACATCATCCATCTATCTACCCATAAATAAATTCAAACCATGCAATAGATAGAAATAATAATAAATCTCCCCTTATGGGGTTACATCAACTACATAATAAATAAATCCCAGGTTACTCTAACCTTAAATCATCTGTGCGGAAACATAAATAAATAAGTCTTAAGTAACATCAATTCTAATTATCATTACATAACCACATAAATAATCAATCTTCATTACTTGCTAAGCTTGCCCTTGCCTTTACTAGTGGAAGGTTAAATGCGCTCTTTTGTTCTTAAGCGCAATGTTATTATTACGCAAGAGTGAGCACGATTGCCCACAAGTATAACAATATAATAATGAAATAATAACATGTGAATAAATCAAAGAATTCTGAAATAAAAGCTCAACTTTTGAATCAAGAATGAATAACAAGAATCAAAAGATTTCTGAGGGTCATAAGACCTTGAACTATGTCCTAGGTTATCAAGGGTTATACTTGAAACCTTTAATGATCATAAGACTATGGAATTTTCTACTCGTACTTAGGGGATCAGCCCTTAGTACCATCATCATGCACAATATCTTAACGCTAACGCATAAGTAAATCCCTTTGCAGGGTTGTTCATCTCAGTTTGACATTCGAGTCCTCACCAAAGGAAGTTTGGTTTGGATAATTCAATAAGGGTTCTGAAATTTAGAACGTTCATTAACTATGGACTAGTCGAATCAATAAGGTTCACTAGTCTAACAAAGTTCAACAATAATGATACTCAAATTGAATAATAATCTCAAGAAGTATATAATAGAACAAATATTGTATAACAAATTCATATTTTGAAAGGATAATTAATCTTTAATATAACAATTCAAACTTGAATAAAAGTAATGAGAATTTACTCAAGGTAAATAATAAACTTGAACAATGATAACAAGTAGGGGTAGGAAACTTGCCTCGTGCGTAGATTACACTTTAACTAAACTCGTTCTTTGATTTAACTCCTACATATCAATTTACATTCACAATACAAGTTAATTATAACTTAACTAATCATCAAACGTTCATTCTTTTTGTCTAACTCAAACTATGACTATACTTAGTTAATTTATCACATTCATTGTCATATAATGAACACTTCATGAATAATAAGCTAACTATTCATTTAATAATTCCGTCCACACGTAATTATGTTATTTACATGCTAAGCATCTATTTTAACATCTCATTATACTTCTAACATATTTTTATGTTCATTACTTTAAGTTGTTATCACATTGCTAGACTTGAACATTTAAAAATAGTTCATTTTAAGAACATTACGGAGAGTAAGTATTTGCTTATTTCATTGTTATATAAGTACTAAACATTTGTATTGGACTTTGGCATTTTGGCAAGCATGAGATGTTAAGGCATCGAGGAATGGCGTCATGCATGCGGTGAACCAAAAGCTGCTCGCAGATTCGCGAAAAATTGCGAGAACATGACCTAAAAACTCCAATTAAATTATTACTACACGAATTTAATCATACCCACATGTTAGAATTCGTATATAATCATTACCCAACATTTATAAAGTGACTTTAACACTTTAAAACACATAATTACATAATTAAAATATGTAAATTTTACTGTTCTTGATGTTCTTGAAGGTTTTGAACATAAATCATGAAAATTAATATTACGAATTCGTTATAACACTGAATCCGTTCATTTAAAGTTTGGTCTCTTCGTATTAACATGCATAATAATATACGAGTGTAAATTTTACAAAATCATTTATGTTTGATACATTAAATTTATGTATAAGGGCCATATGGCCAAAACCCATACTCTGTAAGTTTTGAGCAACATATACGACATGTATTTTGATGATATGGACTCATATAATACATAGAGAAACACATTAAAACAACATCTTAACACATATATGTACATAATCCATACTCCTTCCAATTTACAGAGACTTTATAGAAGTTTTGAAAGCCATTTTCATGAAAACTTAACAACGTAAATTGAAACTTTGGGAGGAGAAGATTACCCTTAAAACAATTTCTCTGACTTTCACGTACTTCTAAATTACCACAATAATTCACACTACTTTCTCTATTTCACTAAAATTCTCTCTGAATTCTCTCTATGTTAACTCATAAAAATAATACGTCTTCTCAATAAGACTGAATAATAAAGAAGAATGCGTACGTGATTGGAGCTCAGTTACCCATCATGGGTTAATTGCTATAACTCCATTTAAGGCCTTGTTTGGCTAGCAACATGAATAATTCTTCTAATTATTTTAACTAATCTTTTATACTATAGTTTTAAATCATGTCACACCCTTGTTAGGTTTGTAATATTCATAACGCAATCAAATTGCATAAAAAGTGCGGAAGCGTGTAAAATCAGAGTTTAAAAAATTTACAAACCATATACCCGGATCATCCTTTATGCATAATTATTAATTAAACGAAAAAGATGAATAAGAATCATACCCTTGAAGATCGAGCTTCCTCAGGTACAAGTTCACCTCCAATCCTTTTCGCGTTCAACTTGAATCCACCGGGTTTGGTTCCTTCCTTTGATCAACATTAGCCACCCAAGCGTTTGGCCTCTAGAGGTGATCCACCAAGGAAGAAGAAAATTCAAGAAGATGGGTGTTTATGGCTCAAACCCTAGTTTTTCCTATCTCTATAGAAATGGTGTACTCTCCCAACAATTGGAATTATTACGTATGTTGAAAAATCAACAACCCATACCACCCATAATAAGACTCCTCTTATTTATAGATGTGGGCAACCCATCTTAACAATTAAGGAATTGGGTTTTAATTAATTAATTAAATTCTTTTAATTAATTAAGCTCCCTAATCTTATTAGGAATAATTAATTAAACTCCTTTAATTAATTTAACCTCTAATCTTATTAGGAATAAATGAGAGTACTTATATTAAATTAATTCCTAAACTCTTTTAGAAATTAAAATAATAATAATTGTAATAATATTAATAAGACTCCTCTTATTAATTTATATTTAATATTTCTAAAATATTAAATAATAAATATTAAGCTATTTAATTTATTCTATCACCATAGATTAAATTAAATATACATAACACATTATTACGATTATGCCATTAACTTCTTAAATAATTATTCTTCCTTTTATGGTGTGACCCTTTAGGTTCTCCATATTAAATAGGTTGTGAATAAATCAATTAGAACAATTCTAATCTTATTTAAATAAATAAATTAAATAATTAATTTATTTAAATAATATTTATTCTACAATAAGGATAAGCCTCCCTAGCGATCGGCGACTTTCCGGATAATATAGATTTCAACATTAATCATTAAAGAACCTTTGAGTAAATAGTTACTGTGACAATTCAATCCTTCCACCATCTGATGTCCCAATTAAATATAAGACATGGAATTCTTTGTCAAGTCTTATTTTATTTAATTATATGTATTTCGACTCTTAAATGCACAACTCAAATAATGCAAATTAGAAACTCCTTTCTAATTTCATTACGCCTGCTGCCAAGGACTCTTTGGGTTGTCATCTATCGAATCACATAGGACATTCTCTTCTTTTATTAGAAGTGGTGGATTCTTTATTGATCATACATTATCTCCATGCATACAACTTATTATACCCAAGCATACCCTTTGATATACCCTAAGGGTCTTAAGGAATAAGTCAAAGTATAACTCATCATACAGAAAGATACTATGATGATCTCAAGTCCAAGGATCACTTGTACTACTATCACTCTGAGAATTCCTATTGACAGCAAATAAAACTCCATTAGGTATTCCTTAGCGAGCCACGCTCAATTGAACTTATTCTCTAATAAGCACCTACATACTTGCTTTAGTGTCTCCACATAAATGATCATGAGATCAATCATTCTCATCCAATGAGCAAAGACAGCGTGTGTACCAATCTATCAGGATTCACTAATCCCCAATTTAGTAATCCAACGATTGGGAACTATTTTAGTTTTAAGCTTTCTAAGAATTTAGATCTCATTAGAATGATCATCATCATTATTCTAAAAGCATTGCTTAAAACTATGGGTTTATCACATATTATAAAATAGCATCATGTAAATAATTAAAACCTTTAATAAATTAATACTTTTTATTAATAAATGAATAAGATTGTTACAAAGTATATGCTTTATCATCAAACATGATTGGCTTGTGTGCATACTACTTTCAATCTCCCACTTGCACTAAAAAAGCCAATCGTCATGGTATCTTATACTCTTCTTCTCTAAGTGGCGATTATCCTAACATTGGATAAGCTTTAGTTAATGGATATGTAATGTTGTTCATGAGAGTCCACTATCTCTATAGTGATTTCCCATCTTTCAATGATTCTAATAATCAAATGAAAGTGCCACAACACATGTTTAGATCCAAGATGAGACTTGGGAACTATTCCTAGTTACGTAATGAACTTTTAATCCAAACAATCAACTTGCGACTTCATTTATATCTATATACTTTGTCTTTATCACTAAACCAAACAACTCTTTCTTTGTTTGGAACCTTTCAATTCAACGCACCTTTGTTCAAGATAACGCTTTACCTTAAAGTGGATTTTACGTCATCTCATCTTGATGCATCTCGAAAAACTTGAGTGCATTAAGCCCTCTAGTTTTAATTTAGACCCACCATGAATATGATCACATCCTTAGTATAGGTTAAGAACTTTAAGATGTTTTTCAGCGACTCACGTTGAACTTCTCCGAATATGGTGATCGACATCGGGTCTCGTATATTTCATTGCATACATGATTGTCACTCATGCGATCTCTCTTCTTTGGAGTCTATGGGGACTAAGAGAGATACATTCCATGGCTCATCAACATGAGACATCTCTTGGAGTTTGCCATGCTAAGCGACTTTAGCATCAAATGAATATCGTTCCTTGGGTTAAGTTGAGCATCCTTTTAAATCTATCTATATAGATTTATATCCCCAATTAAGATACTCTTCCCAAACCATTCATGGAGGAATGTTTAGACAACTTTATCTTTACTGATTGTAGCATTGGTATGTAATTCCTCATCCGTAGTATATCAACATATAATACTAGAAATTTCACGACGCTCCCACTGACCCTTTTGTACACACTTGGAGTCTTACCTCATCGAATGTAACTCTTGATCATCATCTTCTATGATGTGTACCTCATCATCAACATCCATGATGAATCCATACCTCCTAGGTATCTTTGGTACTATTCCAGATTTACGATTCGATTGTGGTACAATAGGTTTACCTACAAGTTCCTCTTATTTGACTTATAGTGTTTTGTGGTTCTTGAACTCTTCAAGATCTATTATCCTCCCACTAGCCCCTTCAATGATAAACACCTTTATCTTAGAAGGCAGTGTGTTTCGCAACAAACACCTTTTGCTAAATAGGATTATAGAACACATGCCCTAAACTTACTTTAGGATGTCCCACAAATCTGTACATGTCAAATATTGTCCCAAGCTTATCCTTCGAAACCTTTTCACATAAGTTGGACAACCCCTTATCTTAACATACTTAAGATTAGGATTCCTCCCTGTCCATAACTTTTATGGAGTCTTGGGGCCGGATTTTGAGGTTACCATTTTCGTAGAGATATGCAAACCATTTCTAGGACATTATCCCGGAAGGATCTTTGGAATGTCGGTAAAATCATTGTGGACCTTTCATGTCCAACAAGGTGCGATTTTTCATTCGGATGCATCAATCAATTATTGCGTATCAGGATGTGTCCATTATGAGAAAAACCATTTGAGATGATCTAGAAACTTATTGCACAAGTATTTATTCCTTGATCTAATCAAAGAATCTTAATACATTGCCAATTTGTTTCACTTCTAAATTCTTTGAACCTTTCAAATAATTCACACTTGTATTTCAACAAATACACACATTCAACTCTTTGAATTATCATCTCCTTTTCTTATACTAATTTGTTCAATATGCAAAATTATTTTCATGTAAGTCAGTATACAAAATCCATTAAGTAATATTCGGTTCTATACAAAACATTATTATTATAAATAGAACAACAATTGTTCTTAATTATAATACCAAAAATTTTATTGTCCAACAATAAAATAGAAATAATATTTCTAACAAGAACTAGAATACAATAACAACTTATTGACTTAATAGATTTTCCCGTAGGCTTTGCTAAACTATAAGTTTTTATGGCTAATGTAGCAACCTTTGTTACATTTCCCGCATATAGGATTACTTATATTTGTTTAACTTTCTACTTACGCTTGGTCCTTCATAAATCTATATTTATGATAACCAAAATCAGTATCCAATACCCAAGTAGAACCTTGACTTAAAGAAAAATTTATTTCAATCATGAACAAAAGCTGTATTTAAATGTAAACTTCACTAAGCTTCTTTGGTTAGCCTCGCAAGATGCTTCTTGCAGTTTCTTTCCGAGTGTCGGGCTTATTGCGGTGGAAGCAAACTCCTTTGCTATCCATATCAGTTTTGTTCTTATTATCCTTTTGTTTACGCCTTTCTTTTACCTTCTTTGAATCGTTCTTCTTTTCAAAAGATCCTTTGGCCCCTACCGATGAAGACATGGTCTTTCTTGGTTTGGAAAGTGACTCTCATCATTTTTCAATATGTTAAGCAAATCAATGAGGGTGATATCTAGCTTGTTCATATGAAAATTCACAACAATTGTGAAAGGAGTAAAGGAGTGAGTGCAAGATCAAATCTTGGCTCAACTCTCCATCCATGACAAAACTCGTTGTCTAATTGATCAATCAAATTGATTATGTTAAGAACTTTTTATGCATACTATAGTGCCATTGGCCATTCTAGATCGGAAGAGCTCCTTAGATATCGATATCTATCGGTCCTACTTTCCTCACCATCAACTACTTGATGTGCGGGAATATAGTAGAAGCATCCATAGTTTCATCGCCGACGTGAAGCTCGTTACTCGTGGATGCGAGCATGATGCATTGAGCCAATTTGTGCATCATCTTGCCACTTTCTAAAAGTAGCAATCTCTTCCTCGGAGGCATTATGCGCAACCATTCTGAGGATAAGCATATTAAGGATATAAGATAGCTTTTCGACTATGAGAACTATTCTCAAATTCCTTAACCAATCCTTTTTTAATGCGGTTAATTTAGCATCTAATATGCTTCATGATGATAGTAATTTTAGACATTGTAAAATTACGTAAATGAATTTGTAATTAACAACATTTTAACATACATTCTTTTATTAATTACCAAAATAAATTAGGTCTTGTTTTAAATTGGTATCTCCCACTATTTTCTTCAAACTATATTACCCTCACTTATATAGTTCGGCAAAATCTAATTAAAGATTTGCTAGTGAGAATAAGGATCCCATTTCAAATGTATATAGCCTTGTGGTGACACAACAAACTATATATAAATAAATAGGTAGACAACTTTTGTCAATTACATCAACTATGCAACTCCTTGTATTTTGCCTCTTAGATTATTTTGATCAAGTGGTGGCACATCAAGAATCAAAATTATCCAAGTTAAATCGACCTAGCACTCCATATATTCAAAAAGAAAAATATCATCCTTGTGGTGACACAACAAAATAATATTGTTCAATTTTCTTTATAAGCATCAAATGTGATAAATTAACATCTTAAATACTTAATACTTGCCTTGTGGTGACACAACAAACTCATATTAAATATTTAATACTCTATTAATTTTATCATGCTAGAAAGCGATGTTCGATATT
Organism: Panax quinquefolius; assembly: GCA_020205615.1. Taxonomy (NCBI): domain Eukaryota; kingdom Viridiplantae; phylum Streptophyta; class Magnoliopsida; order Apiales; family Araliaceae; genus Panax; species Panax quinquefolius. The sequence continues at coordinate 73,938,389 of CM035169.1, read as the reverse complement.
CCAAATATCTTTGAACGCTTAGGACTTAATATAAAATTATGAGGGGTTTGTTATTAATTTGTCTCATCTTGTTTAGCATTAGCATTGCATATATATATATAAAATATACGCGTATATTAATGAACATGCGAAGCATGTTTGCATAATATATAATATATATAATATAAGCATGCACATATATATAGTATACTATATTCTACGGATTGATTATGGACTTTTATTCTAGTTTGGTTCACTAGAGCCACCAAGTGAAACAAAAAAGGTCAAACCCAAGGGTGCAAGAAATAATATTTAAATATAACTATTACATTTAAACCCAGGCTCTATTACAAACGGGTCTTCAAGCGCTTCTTGTCCCTTGATCTCTAATTCTTCAAAATTAATTCTAAATATTCCTATTACAAAACTATTTTAAAATAAATAGAAACCTTGATCGTGATCGAGGGGAAGTACATAGGAGGAGATAGAATTTACATTCGGTAAAAAATTAGAGATGACGAGGTCTGTGTAAGACCCCATTTAATAAAACCCATACATTCATGCATCCAACTAAAATAAAATCCAATCATATTAATTGATAGTCCATAATCAATCCCATTTATTATCATACACATCACCATATGCATCAATAAATAACATTCATCTCATGAATAATAAACATTTAATATATATATTGATATCATTTAATGGGCAACATTTAGTTAGTATAAAATCTATTTTTGAATAAAAATAAACTCCTTTATTTTAATCCAAATTTAAATCAAAATAAAACTATTTTATTTTAATTTATCCAATTTTGAATAAAATAAACTATTTTATTTTAATCAAAATCTTTAATCAAAATAAACTCCTTTATTTTAATTAATTATGGAATCCAATTCCATGTAAAAAAAAATATTAAAGGAAACACGGATATTCTTTTTCCTATTCATAAATAAACTCCTTTATTTTGAATAATATGAAATCATATTTCATATCTAAATAAACTCCTTTATTTAAGGAAATTAGGATTCTATTTCTATTCACAAATAAACTCATTTATTTTGAATAATATGAAATCTATTTCATATCTAAATAAACTCCTTTATTTAAGGAAACATGGATTCACTTTTCTATTCACAAATAAACTCTTTTATTTTGAATAATATGAAATCTATTTCATATCTAAATAAACTCCTTTATTTAAGGAAAAATAAAATCCAATTTCAACTCTAATTAGTTATTATGGAATCCAATTCCAACTCTAATTAGTTAGCATGAAATTCTAATTTTAAAATTAAAATAAATCTTTTATTCTAATATTAAAATAAACCTTTTATTTTAAGATTAAAATAAACCTTTTATTTTAATTATAAAATTATTAAAATTAAAATAAACTTTATATTTTAATATTAAAATAAACCTTTTATTTTAAAATTAAAATAAACTTTTATTTTAATTATATAATAATTAAGAATATATATATATATATAAATATTAGTAATATAATATATATATATATAATATTTAAGTGAGTGCATAGTGCATGGTACAAAGGTACCAAAATTACATGTTTCCTATCTCTATAAGGCTTCATTAGAATACATTACATGAATTCGTTTATTATATATATATATATATAAATATTAACCTAGGATACTACATGATTAAGATTCATATGCTTGACATATAATATTTGTTAAACTCCTGCTAAGCTTATCAAAAACCGGGGATATATATTTGTTAAGTGGCCTGCTATCATGAATTCCACGGATTAAGATTCATGAAACACGTTGCTTATTGCTTGATTATTATTATTATTATTATTTTTTGTTTCAACGTGATTTCCAGTTTTTTTTTTTTTTTTTTTTTTTTTTAAATTTTATACAATAAAATTATGCCCAACTAAATTGTTCTAAACACATATCAATATACATACCAAATTAAAACAATTAATAATTCGCATAAAACCTGGCTCTGATGCCACTGTTAGGTTTGTAATATTCATAACGCAATCAAATTGCATAAAAAGTGCGGAAGCGTGTAAAATCAGAGTTTAAAAAATTTACAAACCATATACCCGGATCATCCTTTATGCATAATTATTAATTAAACGAAAAAGATGAATAAGAATCATACCCTTGAAGATCGAGCTTCCTCGGTACAAGTTCACCTCTCAATCCTTTTAAGCGTTCAACTTGAATCCACCGGGTTTGGTTCCTTCCTTTGATCAACATTAGCCACCCAAGCGTTTGGCCTCTAGAGGTGATCCACCAAGGAAGAAGAAAATTCAAGAAGATGGGTGTTTATGGCTCAAACCCTAGTTTTTCCTATCTCTATAGAAATGGTGTACTCTCCCAACAATTGGAATTATTACGTATGTTGAAAAATCAACAACCCATACCACCCATAATAAGACTCCTCTTATTTATAGATGTGGGCAACCCATCTTAACAATTAAGGAATTGGGTTTTAATTAATTAATTAAATTCTTTTAATTAATTAAGCTCCCTAATCTTATTAGGAATAATTAATTAAACTCCTTTAATTAATTTAACCTCCTAATCTTATTAGGAATAAATGAGAGTACTTATATTAAATTAATTCCTAAACTCTTTTAGAAATTAAAATAATAATAATTGTAATAATATTAATAAGACTCCTCTTATTAATTTATATTTAATATTTCTAAAATATTAAATAATAAATATTAAGCTATTTAATTTATTCTATCACCATAGATTAAATTAAATATACATAAATACATTATTACGATTATGCCATTAACTTCTTAAATAATTATTCTTCCTTTTATGGTGTGACCCTTTAGGTTCTCCATATTAAACCTAGGTTGTGAATAAATCAATTAGAACAATTCTAATCTTATTTAAATAAATAAATTAAATAATTAATTTATTTAAATAATATTTATTCTACAATAGGATAAGCCTCCCTAGCGATCAGCGACTTTCCGGATAATATAGATTTCAACATTAATCATTAAAGAACCTTTGAGTAAATAGTTACCGCATGCAATTCAATCCTTCCACCATACAATGTCCCAATTAAATATAAGACATGGAATTCTTGTCAAGTCTTATTTTATTTAATTATATGTATTTCGACTCTTAAATGCACAACTCAAATAATGCAAATTAGAAACTCCTTTCTAATTTCATTACGCTTGTTGGCCAAGGACTCTTTGGGTTGTCATTTATCGAATCACATAGGACATTTCTCTTCTTTATTAGAAGTGGTAGATTCTTTATTGATCATACATTATCTCCATATACAACTTATTATACCCAAGCATACCCTTTGATATACCCTAAGGGTCTTAAGGAATAAGTCAAAGTATAACTCATCATCTGCGAAGATACTATGATGATCTCAAGTCCAAGGATCACTTGTACTACTATCACTACAGAATTCCTATTGATGAAGCAAATAAAACTCCATTAGGTATTCCTTAGCGAGCCACGTTCGATTGAACTTATTCTCTAATAAGCACCTACATACTTGCTTTAGTGTCTCCACACAAATGATCATGAGATCAATCATTCTCATCCAATGAGCAAGACAACGTATGTACCAATCTATCCGGATTCACTAATCCCCAATTTAGTAATCCAACGATTGGGAACTATTTTAGTTTTAAGCTTTCTAAGAATTTAGATCTCATTAGAATGATCATCATCATTATTCTAAAAGCATTGCTTAAAACTATGGGTTTATCACATATTATAAAACGACATCATGTAAATAATTAAAAGCCTTTAATAAATTAATACTTTTTATTAATAAATGAATAAGATTGTTACAAAGTATATGCTTTATCATCAAACATGATTGGCTTGTGTGCATACTACTTTCAACCTTACAATAATAATTCAAATATTTTATTTTATTTAATTTAAATAAAATATAATAAATTCTCATTAATTCACATAGTCACATAATTAATTTTCTCATTAATTAATTATATCAAATTATTAAATCTCTAATTAATTATTACATTAATTAAAATAACATTAGGTTTATTAAATATTTCTTTTAATTTAATAAACTCACATAATTACAAACTTTGAATAATAAAATTCTCTATATTAATTTAATAAATATAATACATATCATTAAATTAATCTATCACAATTGCATCAATTAATTATTTAATCTAATAATTAAATCATTGAAAATATTTATTCAATTTAATAAATATTAAGAATTAAATTATAAAAATCTCGTTCGTCACATCTTTCCCCCCTTAAAAGGATTATGTCCCCAGAATCACGACTCAATAAATTCGACCTGTTACATTCTCTTCCCCCCCCCCTTACAAAGATTCTGTCCCTAGAATCGGATACACATAAGTTAAGTAAATAAATGAGGGTAGTTCTTCATCATATTCTCTTCGAGTTCCCACGTAGCTTCTTCAGCGTTGTGGTTCCTCCAAATTAACTTAATAGAAGGTATTACTTTATTTCTGAGAACTTATTCCTTTCAGTCGATAATTTGAACAGGAATTTCTTCGTAAGTTAAGTCTTTTTCAAAATACAGGGGTTCGTATTCAATTACATACTTGTAATCGGGTCTGTAGGGTCGTAATACAAAAATATGAAAGACGTTGTGGACATTCTCGAGTGCTGGAGGTAGGGCTACCTTGTACGCAACTTCTCCGATTCTTCTCAGTACTTCAAATGGTCCAATGAATCTTGGGCTCAATTTCCCTTTCTTTCCGAACTTGATCTTTCCCTTCCAAGGAGAGACCTTCAAGAAAACATAACTACCTGATTCAAAATCGATATTTTTACGATGTGGATCAGCGTATTTCTTCTGTCTATCTTGAGCTGCTACTAGTCGTGCTCGGATCACTTTGACTATTTTAGCTGTCTGTTGTACCAATTCTGGCCCTAGCAATTGCCTTTCGCCAACTTCATCCCAATAAAGTGGAGTTCTGCACTTTCTGTCGTATAACACTTCATAAGGCGGCATGCCTATACTAGCGTGGTAACTGTTATTGTAGCCGAACTCTACTAACGGTAGGTGATCATCCCAATTTCCTTTAAAGTCCATTATACAAGCTCTTAACATATCTTCCAATGTCTGAATCGTTCTTTCGCTCTGTCCGTCTGTTTGAGGGTGGTAAGCTGTACTCATTCGTAATTGCGTACCCATGCATTCCTATAGACGTTTCCAGAAATTCGATGTGAAGTGCGGATCCCTATCGGAAATAATTGACACCGGCACTCCGTGTCTCGAAATAACTTCTTTTACATTTAACCTCGCCAACTGATCTAAATTAAATCTGATTTTGATCGAAAGGAAGTGTGTGGATTTCGTCAGTCGGTCAATGATAACCCATACTGTGTCGTAGCCTTTCTGAGTCATCGGAAGGCCAACCACGAAGTCCATTGTAATATGTTCCCATTTCCATTCTGGGATCTCTAACGGTTGTAGCAATCCACTTGGTCTCTGATGTTCTACTTTCACTTTCTGACAGGTAAGACACTTGGCAACACATTCAGCAACATTTCGTTTTAAATTTGGCCACCAGAAATGTTGTCGAAGATCTTGGTACATTTTGGTACTACCAGGGTGAATTGAATATCGTGAACTATGAGCCTCGCTCAAAATTTCTTCCTTAATCTCTTGTACTGGCGGAACCCAAATTCTACTTTTAAATCTCAGTATTCCTTCCTTATCCATCTTAAATCTCGGTTCAGTTCCTTCAGATATCTTCTTTGTCACCTTTTTACATTCTTCATCCTGAAGCTGAGCCTCCTTTACTTTATCTAGTAGAGTTGTACCAGATTGCATCTGAAATAGCTTCTCATCAATCTCCATAGGATACTTCACTTCCAACTCCAGTTTTTCCATTTCTGCAATTAGCTCCTCCTGAGCAGTCAACATCATCAATTTCTCACGACCCTTTCTACTTAAGGCGTCGGCAACCACAATTTCTTTACCCAGATGGTATAAAATCTCACAGTTGTAATCCTTAATTAATTCCAACCATCTTCTTTGACGCATATTCAAATCCTTCTGTGTAAAAATATATTTCAGACTCTTGTGGTCTGTATATATTTTACACTTCTCCCCGTATAGATAGTGCCCCCAAATTTTTATAGCAAAAATCACTGCAGCTAACTCCAGGTCGTGGGTCGGATATCCCTTCTCGTAATCCTTCAATTGTTGTGATGCATACGCAATGACTTTGTCGTTTTGCATCAGCACACAGCCAAGTCCTTTATACGATGCATCACTATAAACAACAAAATTTCCTGTATCATCCGGAAGAGATAACACAGGTGTCGTACTCAACCTCTTCATCAATTCTTGAAAACTTTCCTCACACTTATCCGTCCAAACAAATTTCACAGCTTTTCGAGTTAAATTCGTTAACGAAGTTGCGATCTTGGAAACGTCTTGTATGAACCTTCTATAATATCCTGCCAATCCAAGAAAACTTTGTACTTCTGACGACGTCCTCGGCTGATCCCAGTTAATCACGGCTTCGACTTTTGATGGATCTACCGAAATTCCATTTTTATCGATCACGTGACCAAGAAATTGTACTCGCTCGATCCAAAATTCCCATTTCAAAAACTTAGCATACAACTTCTCCCTTCTCAATACCTCCAACGTTAATCTCAAATGCTCTTCGTGTTCTTCTTTAGTTTTCGAATATACCAAAATGTCGTCTATAAATACCACTATGAACTTGTCCAAAATGGCTTGAACACACCATTCATTAGTCCCATAAATGCTGCAGGAGCATTCGTAAGACCAAACGACATAACTAAAAATTCGTAGTGACCATATCGCGTTCTGAACGCTGTCTTCGGTACATCCTCTGGCCTCACCTTTAGTTGATGATAACCGCTTCTCAAGTCTATCTTGGAAAAGTATCTCGCTCCCTTCAATTGATCAAACAGGTCATCGATCCTCGATAATGGATATCTATTTTTAATCGTGACCTTATTCAGTTCTCTGTGGTCAATACAGAGCCGCATCGATCCGTCCTTCTTTTTCACAAATAACACCGACGCTCCCCATGGTGATACGCTCGGTTGAATGTACTTCTTATCCAGTAATTCTTGTAGTTGTACCATTAATTCTTTCATCTCTACTGGTGCCATTTGGTATGGTGCCTTCGATATTGGAGCCGTTTCGGGCGCCAAATCGATCACGAAATCTACCTCTCTATCCGGTGGAAATCCTGGTAAATCATCTGGAAATACGTCAACGAAGTCCCTCACAATTGGTATCTCTTCTACCTTCGGATTCTTTTTTCGACTGTCAACTATGTAAGCTAAGTATCCTACACAGCCTTGTCTTAGTAACTTCCTGGCCTGCATCATCGTCAGACAACTCGCTTGTCTAGGCAACTTGCTACCATAAAACACAACCTTTGACGGAGTCATAAGGTTAATACGCTTCTTTTGGCAATCAATTACAGCCCCGTAATTGAATAACCAATCCATTCCCAATATAACGTCAAATTCCCCAAGTCGAATAGGGATAAGATCTACATTCATGATATTACCCTTAATATCCACTCTACAATTCTTATGTACGTACTTAACAGGGATTATTTCTCTATTAGCAATTTCTATGTTCATGGGGTAATCCAATTCATTCCTAGGCAAATCTAAATTCTTAGCAAAATCATCGGATATAAAGGAACAAGTAGCACCCGAATCAAATAAAACATAAGCATTAATTTTATTGATCGGAATGATACCTGACACCACATCTCGAGACTGAACTGCATCCTGTACCGTCATGTTGAAAGTCCTGGCGGTCGGTCGGTTTGTAGCGGTTGTTCCGGTGATAGTTAAGGAATTTCCACTTTTGTTTCCCCAGTTTCCTCCTGATCCTGACCCTCCCGATCCCTTCTTAGGACAGTCTCTTGCCAAATGATCCTTTGAACCACAGGTGAAACAGGCACCCTTCTTTGGGTTAGGACAGTTAGGTGTTATGTGGCCTTCCTGACCATAATTGTAGCACACTCTTTTTCCCTTCATACAAACTCCCAGATGAGCTTTCCCACAGGTCGGGCATGCTTCGATTCTTTTCTTTTGACTTCCTTGTTGATTCCCCGATGATGAGTTTTCATTCCACCTTTTCTTCTGATTAAAATTACCTCTTCCTATGCCACTTCCACTAGACTTATTATTTACTTCACCTTCACTCTTCTTCTTCTTCTGATCTTGATTGTACTTGGTCACAGCATCGGTTCCACCTTCAGCGAGGATGGCCTTTTGCAGTACTCCAGCAAAAGTGTTTATCTGAAATATTGATACTTTACAGTATACTCAAGCTTTAGTCCTTGTTCGAATCTTCTGGCTTTTCCCTCATCGTGTGTACTTGATACGGGGCGAACCTCGCTAATTCGTTGAATCTAGCCGCATAATCAAGTACACTCATATTTCCCTGCTTCAATTCCAGAAATTGAACCTCCATCTAGTTCTGTGAGCTGCTTGGGAAGTACATCTCAAAAAACAACTCTTTAAATCTCTCCCAAGTAATTACACCTTCACCTCCTCGAACTTTGTTTGCTTGCCACCAATAGTTAGCTTCAGACTTCAGCATAAACATTGCAAAAGTAGTCTTCTAGTCTTCTCTAACCCTAGCGACGTCAAAACCTTCTCCATTTCCATAACCCACGTTTGAGCCTCGATCGGGTTCATGGAACCTTTAAACTCTGGTGGTCCCACCGCCTTGAAATCTTTAAACGTAGTATTTGGTGGAGCTTGAGGTTGATTATTCATTGCTCTAGTCAGTAAGTTAACCAACTGCTGAACAGGATTAGCATTGGCGTTATTGTTGTTATTCGTAGACTCTTCCTGAGCTGGTTGACGTTGTTGTCTTCTTCTTGGCGGCATAATTCTGTTAAGAATATTCGCTTATTAGGTCTTTATTCAATTCTTCAAACATTTAAGGCTTAGCTAGAACATTTAATCATAATTCACTTAACACATCAATTTAAATAAACTTTGACATTTCATTCAATTCAAAAGTTTTAACATCATAAGATAGCATCACTGCTATTTACATCAACTATCCCGAGATAAGAATCTACAGGATTTAAAACATCAAAATATTCCTTTGTTTATAATCACATCGGAATTTACATCATTAACTACCAAATAGTTTTCACATAATTAAACTAATACTATCACTGTCTGTCAAGGCGCTGAATAGCCTTGCTACGCTCCTCTTCTATGATACGAGACATCGTCCTGCGATCCAGCATGTACGATGGAAGTCCTTCGAACTGGATGGGGTACCTCAAAACTCGATCTTGGGCCTCATCCATTGCATGATTAAGTGTAGAGTATGTCTCTCCAAGCTTTGCCTTCTTTGCACGACCATCCTCTTCCGCAAGATCAACACGACATGACTCTCTTACCCAGCCCTCCTCTGCTATGGCAAGCCTCTCTGAACTCTCTTTCAGATCCTTCTTCAACTTTTCTATTTCTGCGGACTTATCTTCGGTTTGACCTTTCTTGTGGACCAAATCCCATTCTACATTTCCTAGTCGTGAGTGAAGAGTCAAAATTTCCCTCTCCTTCTGCTCTAGAGTAATCTGCTGAATAATAGCCCGCTTAGTCAGATCTTGCACCTCATCTCGTAACTCCATGTTACGGTCGTATAATGTGTCGTACATCTCAGCATCAATGGAATGTTGTGGAAACTCCTCTTCTTCCTCTTCCTCTTCCTCTTCCTCGTCAAATTCCTCATCAAGATCCTCCTCAGGATCAGTCTAAGGTTCATGCTCCTAACCAACAACGGTGATCAATGGAGATGACTCCCTATGTACCAACTGTTCCCTAACGACATGAATGTCTCTGGGCTCCTCCCTCAGAGAAGTCTTGTAGGTACTCGGGGTTCCTCCTCCCCTGCTCGACTAGTTCCTCCAACGTCAGACATCCTGACAACAAAATTTTGAGTTTTAGTTACTAAGTCGTACTAGTGAGCACATATATTAACACATAAAGTCTTTTATTATCTTCAATAAATTACAAAAATTCATTTCCTAGAACTAGATAAGAGTTTTCCATCACTATGTTCTTACTATAAGGCTACTACCTAAGGTTGTTCCCTCACCTAAGGTTCATAACCTACAGCTCTGATACCAACCAGTGACACCCCCAAATCCGGTACTTCCATTTCCACGAGATTTGGTGTTCCTCAGACAAACATCATCCATCTATCTACCCATAAACAAATGCAAACCATGAAATAGATAGAAATAATAATAAATCTCCCCTTATGGGGTTACATCAACTACATAATAAATAAATCACAGGTTACTCTAACATTAAATCATCTGTGCGGAATCATAAACAAACAAGTCTTAAGTAACATCAATTCTAATTATCATTACATAACCACATAAATAATCAATCTTCATCACTTGCTAAGCTTGCCCTTGCCTTTACTAGTGGAAGGTTCGTCTGCTTTTTCATTCTTAACTGCAATGTTATTATTACACAAGAGTGAGTACGATTGCCCACAAGTATAACAATATAATAATGAAATAATAACATGCGAATAAATCAAAGACTTCTGAAATAAAAGCTCAACTTTTGAATCAAGAATGAATAACAAGAATCAAAAGATTTATGAGGGTCATAAGACCTTGAACTATGTCCTAGGTTATCAAGGGTTATACTTGAAACCTTTAACAGTCATAAGACTATGGACCTTTCTACTTTCGTACTTAGGGGATCACCCTTAGTACCCATATTGTGCACAATATCTTAACGCTTACGCGATAAGTAAATCCCTTTGCAGGGTTGTTCATCTCAGTTTGACATTCGAGTCCGCACCAAAGGAAGTTTGGTTTGGATAATTCAATAAAGGTTCTGAAATTTAGATCGTTCATCAACTATGGACTAGTCGAATCAATAAGGTTCACTTGTAAGACCCCAAATTATTAATAAATGAAATTTAATTTCCTCTATTTATTATTTTGAAATAGTAAGGGTTGATTTGATTAATGTGGTTAGTTATGGGTAAAATGCGCAAATATTTTAAATAAGCAGGTGGTTATAAAATATTCATTGTTGTCGGGGAATATTCGTTTGGTCGTGGAATATTCTTTCTGTCGGAGAATATTCGTACGACGGCGTAGTCTTTTGTGGGCCCCATAACGGAAAGCGATTGGATGAAGAAAACGACAAGTATAAGTTGTTTATAAATAACTTGGTAGTTGATTATTTACAGATTATCTTGTTGGAATACCCGGTGGTTAAAAAACACGATGTCGCATTGTTGTTGACAAAGAAGACGCAGCGGTATTGCACCAATTATTGATTCTTACGTAAGAAGGCACTACTCAATAATTGTTACACGATTGGTTATCGCTCAAATTATTTTATTGATTCAATAATTCTTTGCGTTGATATTTTATATTCGTTGTTTCAATAATTATGTTTCATATTTTCCATTATCGAAGCAATAATTCATATTATCCGAATAATATTATTACAAAACATTATTGGCAATGTCTAGAAAGTTCGCTAAGGAGAGGTTTGATCACCTAATGCGGCGATACCAAGAAGTAGAAATCCTTATTGGAAAGCCCTCTTTCCTAAGAACTACACGGTTGTCGATGATTGTGATTCTATAATATTATTTGTGAATAATTAATTATTGATTTATATGATGAGAAAAATATTCATTTTATGTGGATATAGATGGAGAAAATTTTTAAAGTGATAATTGTTGAAAATCGATATTTTATCTTTTCTGATAAAATAATATTTTATTATATTATTATAATATAATAATGATGATATTTTTACAATGAATGTGGGATATATGAGTATATGAGGAGGAAGAGTATTTTTGTTGGAAAAGTTGTTTAAAACATGTTAAACATGTCTGTGGGCACATTTCTTGACTGAAATTTGATTATAGCCTGTAAAATTGTCCGTTTATGGATTTCGGTCAATTTCTGTTTGGAATTTGGAAAAACTTTCTTCTGCAAAGTTGTAGAGAATTGAATTTCCTATAATAAGATGCAAGATTCGAATTTTTTGATAAAAGGGCTATTTATTATGAATTATTGAAGTTCCAAAATTCCTGAATAATTGATTTTTGGAAGTTTTAATTGTTTTATTTAAGAAAAACATTTTTGTTGTTTTGGAACATGTGTGGATGATGTTTTTGCCAAAGAAGTGGGCGTAGGATGTTTAAGAAAATTATATTAATATTATATTAAATTTTCTACTTTGGTGTTCTAAGCAATTTCCTATAAATATGGTGTTTAGGTTAGAATTGAAAATCACACCAGAAACTAAAGATTTCTCTCTCTTTCTCTCTCGATATATTGAGCGTATTTTTGTGAGTATTTTAGTACTTTGAGTATTGCTATACGGTGCAAGTTCTTTCAGCACTATATCCAGTCAGAAGTACTATCCTTTTGAGGTAAGGGATATTATTATTATTTTTTAAATGATATTATTTCTTCAATATCATTATGCCGAAATATTTGTTGGAACTTTTTATCAAATTTGGAACTTTTTCATGTCGGGGTTACTATTCATGAGTTACTATTCACGAGTTACTTTTTATGAGTTACTATTTGTAAGACCCCAACTTATTATAAATAAAATCGAATTTCCTCTAATTATATTTGTGAATAATAAGGTATTAATTTGATATAATTTTCTGGTTATGGGTGAAATGTGCAAATTTTACAAAATAGAATAACTGTCGGATGAAGAATCATTGTTGTCGGAGAATATTCGTACGACGACACATTCATTTGTGGGCCCCATAACAGAATAACTGTTGGATGAAGAAAACGACAAGTTTGAGTTTTTATAAATAACTAAGATAGTTATTAGAATTAACTTTGTTGGAATACCCGTTGGTTAAAATACGATGTCTGGCGTGGATGAGCGAGTATTGATGAATTATTGATCCTTACGTAAGAAGGCACTACTCAATAATTGTTACGATGAATTCTTGTTTAATATTTTATTTTATTGATTCAATAATTCTTTGCGTTGATATTTTATATTATTGTTGTTTCAATAATTGTCACTGCACAGTATTTCTCATTATCAGATCAATAATTCATATTATTTGAATAATATTATTAGATAACATTATTGGTAATGTCTAGAAAATTCTGTCAAGGAGAGGTTTAGTTACCTAATTGCGTGCCAATAAGGAGAAATTCTTATTGGAAAACCCCCTCTTTCCTGGGAACGGTCTGGTTGTCATAAATGTGATTCTGTAATATTATTTGTGAATAATTAATTATTGATTCATATGATAAGCAAATATTTATTTTATGTGGATATAAATGTTAGATATATTTATTGTGGTTAAAAATGAAGGAGTTAATGTTGAGGTGTTTTATCAGTATTTTTATCGGAATGAAGGTATTAAAAATTAAACCAGTGTTTTTGAGATATATTGTGTGAGTTATAATTTTTAATCCAACCGTTGGATCGTTGTAATTTTTGGATACGTTATACATATATAAGTTGAGTATATGTCCACAAATTTTGAACCGTTAAAAATGAAAGTATGATTTGTTATGAATTTTAAGAGGTGACTGATTCAGAAATTAGGTTTATAAATGATTTTGATGGAAAATTCTAGAAATGAGTGGGCCCCACTTGTGGTTGGTGAAGAAATGTGCTGAATTTATTTTAAATGTGGTGGGTGGGAATAGTAGCAGGTAAAGCCATCAGGTTGCAGGTCAAGTCTGCTAACATTTTCCTATAAATAGAGGGCGAAGTTAGAATTGAAAATCACACCAAAAATAAGTTTTCTCTCTTTCTCTCTCTAGATTATTGAGTGTATTTTGTGAGTATTTAGATACTTTGTGAGTTTTTATTCATCAGTGCAAGTTTCCTTCAGCCTTATACGGATATTAGATCGGAAATCTTTGATATTTTGAGGTAAGGGATGTTATTTTCTTCATATATGATATTATTTATTCAATATCATTATGCCAAAGTATTGATCTGAATTTTTATCAAATTTGGAACTTTTTGTGTGTGGGGTTCTTATTCACGTATCGTCCTTTATTCACGAATACTGCACTATTCATAGAAAAATAAAATTTTCTTCTTTTTGTCCAAGATGTCTATTATGGTTACTATCTTTGATTGTATCCATGTTTTGATCTTTATTTTTGAATTCTGCTTCAAAATTGATATTTATGAAGTATTATTGATCTTGGATAAACTGTTATACGAATCCTTACTATTTGTCCTTCCATTTCACTAGATTCGTTTTCTTTAAAATATTTTTCATCATCCTCAGTCCTAAATGATGATATTACTAAATATCTTCTACCAGTGTAAAAGATAAATGATTAATCGATGAATATCTTTGGCCGTAGTGCAAAAGATGAGCAGTGTTGAGATGAACATGACCAACCTGGTGATACAAATGAATATCTTTGGCATGTAGTGTAAAGATGAATATTTGATTAAAGATGTATCTTGATTGTTGTTCTGAGGATAAAATATTGATGATGGACATTTAAATCTTAGAAGATAGTAGAACTCATTCTCTACTTGACTCTTCTAATGGATTCTTTGTTTTTCATTGCGATTGTTGATCTAAAACTTGTTGGCTATATATATTTTATCATATTTTTCCTGTTGAAGACTAACGATAATTTGTTGTATATTATCTTAGTCATAATATTCTTTACTGGGCTAGTTGAGCTCACCCTTTTTCTTTTTGTTCCATTTTTCTCAGGAGGTGAGAACATAGCAGGAACTAGTCGGGGTACGGAGTGATGGTTCTAGAAATATGTTTTAGTAGTCCTCACTATTTCTGTAAAATAGTGTTTGAATAATTGTAACGAGGACTTATTTGAGTGTGGATATTGTCTAAAAGACAATATTTGTATTTAAACTCACAGTATGTGTTGTCGTATTTTGCACGACAATTGTATTATTAAAGTTGTAGTTTGCTTTCTGTACCATGTATTTGGCGACTCAGAATGGGTGTTGTATACCTATTTTGGAGGCGTCACAGTTGGTATCAGAGCTTAGGGATATGGTCTTTGGTGAAGATCGGGGAATAGAACTAGGAGGGAGAGATGAGTAAATCCTTCGCTAGTGTGTCTTATCTAAGCTTATTTGTTGGTCAGTCATAATATAGGGATATTATGTGATATGTTAATTTGTTTAATTAACCCTTGTTTTATGGCAGTATTTAAGAATGGCTGCTAAACACGTTAACAATGGAGTGTATGAGACTGTGGAACAACCTTTAGTTACAAACCAGGAGAACGTGCAACAAGAAGGCAATATTCCTCCTATAAACAACACTACCGAGCAAACAATGAATGATGGAATGTTTAGGAGCTTTTTTTAGTTTATGCAAAACCAGACGAGGGAGACTCGTGCACAAAATACTGGTGGAAATGATAGCAATGCGCGGCTTGTCACATCCAAGCAGTTCAAGGAGTTGGGACCACCAGAATTTAAGGGAAAGGCGGATCCGATCATGGCGGAAACGTGGGTCAAGCAAATTACCAAGATATTCGATGTCTTGGGATGCACGGAGGAACAGAAGGTTCCATTCACCACCTTTATGTTCGTGGTGAGGCAGACTACTGGTGGGAGTCTGTGAAGCATACCCAGCTAGTCGCACTCATCATGTCTTGGGAAACATTTCAGAAACTATTCAATGATAAGTACTTTCCTGAAAGTATTCGTCATATGAAGGAGGTGGAGTTTATCAAACTAAAACAAAATAACATGATAGTGTCCCAGTACGAGGCAAAGTTTGCAGAGTTATCCAGGTTTGCACCTCATTTGGTCGAAAATGAGGAAAGAATGACGAGGATATTTCTAAGAGGTCTAAAGCCCGAGATTCGGCAATATCTTATATCTCATAAATTTTCTTTATATTCAGATGTTGTAAACAGGGCTCAATTATTAGAGCGAGATAATGAGTATATTCAACCGAGGGACCACAACCAAGGTCATACCGGTGACAGCAGTCATCAGAGCGATGATAACCAACGAGGAGTGAAAAATACGAACAAAGGCGGTAACCACTTGGGTGGTTATCGTGGCCATGATAATAGGAGAGGTGAGTCAAGTGGAAATTTCAGAAAGAGGAGATTCAACAATGATGGGAAGACATCAACAGCAGCACCAGCACCAACAACAAATTCTAGGGGAGGAGAACGACCGCTAGTTAGATGTTACAAATGCGGGAAAGAGGGACATATCAGCCCAAACAGTCCACAACAATCCAAGGTATGTTCCAACTATGGAAAGGAAGGCCACATAGCTCGGGATTGTTCTGTAGCAAAACCAAGTTCAATGGGGATGGTGACTCCAAGGGCTGTCCCGGATAAGTCGAAATCAGCGGTTCCTGGAAGAGCGTTTGTCGTGACTGGCCAAAACACGAGGAACCCGAATAAGGTGATTACGGGTAAGCTAATCTTGAACTCTTGCGAAGTTTATACCTTAATAGATACCGGTTCTACCCATTCTTTTATCTCACCTGCTTGTGTTCAACGTTTAAACATGACTCCGGAGAAATTGGACTTTGACTTATCTGTTGAAACTCCATTGGGTGAAACCTTCGTTACATCTACAGTTTATAAATCTTGCATGATCCAAGTTGGCACTATCACATTACCTGTTGATCTTATATCTTTAAAGATACTTGATTTTGATGTGATTTTAGGAATTGATTGGTTAACCACTCATCATGCCAAAATTGATTGTTTTCGTAAGGTTGTTTGTTTTCATATTCCTAACCAAACTATCATACAAATTCAAACAACTAAACCACTAAAATCAGTCACTATCATATCAAGCCATAAAGCTATTCATTTATTGAGAAATGGATGTCAAGCTTTCTTAGCCCATGTTATGGATTTGAACAAAGACAAGTCAGATTTGAATAATATTTCTGTTGTTAGAGAATTTTCTGATGTATTTCCTGAAGAACTTCCCGGTCTACCCCCAGAACGTGATGTTGAATTCTTTATTGACCTTGAGCCTTGTACAAAACCCATTTCTAAAACCCCATATCGAATGGCTCCTATTGAACTTCAGGAGTTTAAAGTCCAACTACAAGAATTGTTAGACATAGGTTTCATTCGTCCTAGTACATCTCTTTGGGGTGCTCCTGTTTTATTCGGAAAGAAGAAAGATGGGAGTATGTGACTTTGTATTGACTACCGAGAATTAATGTCACCATCAAGAATAGGTATCCGCTACCTCGCATTGATGACCTGTTTGACCAGTTGCAAGGAGCACAAATCTTTTCAAAGATCGATCTTCGTTCTGGATATCATCAATTTGAAGATTAAAAGCGAGGATATTCCAAAGACCGCCTCGAGAACTCGATGACGGGCATTATGAATTCTTAGTCATGTCTTTTGGATTGACTAATTCTCCTGCTGCTTTCATGGATATGATGAACCGTGTATTCAAGGAATATTTGGATCAGTTTGTTGTTGTCTTTATTGATGACTCCTCATCTATTCCAAAAGTCGTGAAGATCATGAGCACCATTTGAAGCTGATACTTGAAAGGCTTCGTGAAAACAAACTTTATGTCAAGCTGAAGAAATGCGAGTTCTGGCTTGAGGAAGTAGCATTCCTTGGGCTTGTGGTGTCAAAACATGGAGTATCTGTCGACGTGGCGAAGATTAAAGCAGTACAAAGTTGGGAGCAACCAAAGTCGGTGACCGATATGCGTAGATTTCTGGGTTTAGCTGGTTATTATCGGAGATTCGTGGAAGGATTTTCTCGAATCGCTACTCCATTAACTCAGTTGACTCGGAAAGATACAAAATTTGTATGGAGTGAGGAATGCGAGAAGAGTTTCCAAGAGCTCAAGAGGAGACTCATTTCGGCACCTGTTTTGGCAATACCATCTGGTACGGATGGATTTGTTATATCAATGATGCTTGAGCAAAGGGTTAGGATGCGTTCTCATGCAACATGGGAAAGTCATAGCCTATGCCTCACGACAACTCAAAGAATATGAGAGGAATTATCCTACTCATGATCTAGAGTTGGCAGCAGTCATATTCGCGTTGAAAATTTGGAGACACTACTTGTATGGGGAGAAAGTGGAGATTTATACGGACCATAAAAGCCTCAAATATTTCTTCACCCAAAAAGAACTCAACATGCGGCAACGACGTTGGCTTGAACTATTGAAAGATTACGATGACTTTATTCAATATCATCCTGGAAAAGCGAACGTAGTAGCTGACTCATTAAGTAAAAGATCATATGCAAGTATGAGTGCAATATTGTTAATACAAAGGCCCATTCTGTATGACTTGCAAAGGATGGAGGTAGAATTAAAGACTCCAGGGACCCACATGATGATGGCGAATATACGAGTAAAACCGACTTTAATTGATAAAGTTAAAGCTGCTCAAGCTACGGACCTGGAGCTGATACGTATGAAGAAGAAAGTGCAAGAAGGAGCTATTTCAGAAGCGAGAATCTATGAAGAAGGAATACTTAGATTCAACTCCAGACTTTGTGTTCCTAAAGATTTTGACTTGAAGCATAGAATCATGATG
The DNA here is from genome assembly GCA_020205615.1 of Panax quinquefolius. NCBI lineage: Eukaryota > Viridiplantae > Streptophyta > Magnoliopsida > Apiales > Araliaceae > Panax > Panax quinquefolius. The sequence goes on along the minus strand of CM035169.1, from coordinate 73,919,852 downwards.
GAGGCACACAACACCCCGTTTGCAATCCATCCTGGGAGTACCAAAATGTATCATGATATTCGACATACATTTTGGTGGAACAATATAAAGAGAGAGATCGCGGAGTTTATCTCGAGGTGTTTAACTTGTCAACGTGTAAAGGCGGAGCATCAAGTGCCAAAGGGTCCATTACAACCACTTGAGATTCCGAAATGGAAGTTGGAACACATTACTATGGATTTCGTTACAGGTCTTCCCAAAGTTTCTCAAGGCATAGATGCGATTCGGGTTATTGTTGATAGATTAACCAAGTCTGCCCATTTCTTACCGATACATGAGACTTATTCCCTTGAACGTCTTGCTCGCATGTACGTGAATGAGATTGTGAGATTGCATGGCATGCCAGTATCCATAGTTTTAGATCGTGACCCAAGATTCACTTCACGATTTTGGGTTAGCTTGCAGAAAGCTATGGGCACGGATTTATGATTCAGTTCAGCATACCATCCTCAAACGGACGGACAATCAGAGAGGACTATTCAAACCCTTGAAGATCTATTAAGACTTTGTGTTCTAGATTTTAAAGGAAGATGGGATAAGTACTTGCCACTGGTGGAATTCTCCTACAACAACAGTTATCAAGCAAGTATAGGCATGGCTCCATTTGAGGCGTTGTATGGACGAAAGTGTCATTCTCCAGTATGCTGGGACGAGGTGGGAGAAGCAACGTTGTTGGGACCAGAATTAGTACGCGTGACTACAGAAAAGATCCAAATGATTCGACAACGTATACAAACGGCACAAGATCGACAAAAGAGTTATGTGGATCTTCATCGAAAAGACGTGGAATTTAATATTGGGGATCATGTATTGTTACATGTTTCACCATGGAAGGGAGTTACAAGATTTAGGAAGAGAGGAAAGCTCAATCCATGATTTGTTGGTCCATTTGAGATTCTTGACCGAATAGGAAATGTGGCCTATAGACTCGCATTACCCCCAAGTATGTCTCGTGTTCATAATGTTTTTCACATATCCATGCTTCGTAAATATGTGAAAGACCCGAACCATATTATTGCGTTAGAACCAGACGAGATAGCCGAAGATTTAACGTATGAAGAAGTACCCGTTAAGATCTTGGATAGGAAAGAGCATGTCCTACGCACCAAGGTTATACCACAATTTAAGGTTTTATGGAGAAACCATTCTATTGAAGAAATGACCTGGGAGTTGGAATCATAAATGAAAGCGAGGTATCCTCACCTTTTCAAAACACCAGGTACGTATGTCAATTTTGAGGATGAAATTTCATAAGGAGGGGAGCTTGTAAGACCCCAACTTATTATAAATAAAATCGAATTTTCTCTAATTATATTTGTGAATAATAAGGTATTAATTTGATATAATTCTCTGGTTATGGGTGAAATGTGCAAATTTTGCAAAATATGCAAATGGTTATAAAATAATTATTGTTGTCGGGGAATATTCGTATGACGGCGCAGTCATTTGTGGTCCCCATAATAGAATAACTATCGGATGAAGAAAATGACAAGTTTGAGTTTTTATAAATAACTTGTAGTAGTTAGTTATTCACAGATTAACCTTTGTTGGAATAAGGAGGTTAAAATACGTAAATCTGGCGTGGATGCACGCAGTATTGATGAATTATTGATCCTTACGTAAGAAGGCACTACTCAATAATTATTACGATGAGTTATTCTTTATTCAATATTTTATTTTATTGATTCAATAATTCTTTGTGTTGATATTTTATATTATTATTGTTTCAATAATTGTCAACGCATGATATTTCCCATTATCAGATCAATAATTCATATTATTTGAATAATATTATTAGATAGCATTATTAGCAATGTCTAGAAAGTTCTGTCAAGGAGAGGTTTGGTCACCTAATTGCGTGCCAATAAGGAGAAATTCTTATTGGAAAGCCCCCTCTTTCCTGGGAACGGCCTGGTTGTAATAAATATGATTCTGTAATATTATTTGTGAATAATTAATTATTGATTCATATGATAAGGAAATATTTATTTTATGTGGATATAAATGTTGGATATATTTATTGTGGTTAAAAATGAAGGAGTTAATGTTGAGGTGTTTTATCAGTATTTTTGTCGGAATGAAGGTATTAAAAATTAAAGCAGTGTTTTTGAGATATATAGTGTGAGTTATAATTTTTAATCCGACCGTTGGATCGTTGTAATTTTAGGATATGTTATACATATATAAGTTGAGTATATGTCCACAAATTTTGAACCGTTAAAAATGAAAGTATGATTTGTTATGAATTTTAAGAGGTGACTGATTCAGAAATTAGGTTTATAAATGATTTTGGTGGAAAATTCTAGAATTGAGTGGGCCCCACTTGTGGTTGGTGAAGAAATGTGGTGGGTGGGAATAGTAGCAGGTAAAGTCATCAGGTTGCAGGTCAATTCTGCTAACATTTTCCTATAAATAGAGGGCTAAGTTAGAATTGAAAATCACACCAGAAATAAGTTTTTTCTCTTTCTCTCTCTAGATAATTGAGTGTATTTTGTGAGTATTTAGATACTTTGTGAGTTTCTATTCATCAGTGCAAGTTTCCTTCAGCCTTATATCGATATTCCGATCAAAAGTACTGATATTTTGAGGTAAGAGATGTTATTTTCTTCATATATGATATTATTTATTCAATATCATTATGCCGAAGTATTTATATGAATTTTTATCAAATTTGGAACTTTTTGTGTCGGGGTTACTATTCACGTATACGGCACTATTCACCGAAAAATGAAATTTTCTTCTTTTTGTCCAAGATGTCTATTATGGTTACTATCTTTGATTGTATCCATGTTTTGATCTTTATTTTTGAATTCTGCTTCAAAATTGATATTTATGAAGTATTATTGTTCTTGGATAAACTTTTATACGAATCCCTACTATTTGTCCTTCCGTTTCATTGGATTCGTTTTCTTTAAAATATTTTTCATCATCCTCAGTCCTAAATGATGATATTACAAAATATCTTTGGCATGTAGTGCAAAGATAAATGATTAACTGATGAATATCTTTGGCCCGTAGTGCAAAGATGAACAGGTGTTGAGATGAACATGACCAACTGGTGATACAAATGAATATCTTTGGCATGTAGTACAAAGATGAATATTTGATTAAAGATGTATATTGATTGTTGTTACAGGGATAAAATATTGATGATGGACTTTTAAATCTTAGAAGATAGTAGAACTCATTCTCTACTTGACTCTTCTAATGGATTACTGTTTCTGCTGCAGTTGTTGATCTAAAACTTGTTGGCTATTATATTTTATCAGATTTTTCCCTGTTGAAGACTAACGATAATTTATTGTATATTATCTTAGTCATAATATTCTTTATTGGGTTAGTTGAGCTCACCCTTTTCCTTTTTGTTCCATTTTTCTCAGGAGGTGAGAATATAGCAGGAACTAGTCGGGGTAAGGAGTGATGGTTCTAGAAAGGTGTTTTAGCAGTCCTCACTATTTCTGTAAAATAGTGTTTGAATAATTGTAATGAGGACTTATTTGAGTGTGGATATTGTCTAGAAGACAATATTTGTATTTAAACTCACAGTATGTGTTGTCGTATTTTGCACAACAATTGTATTATTGAAGTTGTAGTTTGCTTTCTGTACCATGTATTTGGCGACTCAGAATGGATACCTATTTTGGAGGCGTCACAGTTGGTATCAGAGCTTAGGGATATGGTCTCTGGCGGAGATCAGGGAATAGAACTAGGAGGGGAGAGATGAGTAAATCCTTCGCTAGTGTGTCTTATCTAAGCTTATTTGTTGATCAGTCATAATATAGGGATATTATGTGATATGTTAATTTGTTTAATTAACCCTTGTTTTATAAAGATTTAAGAATGGCACGAGAAGCGTTAACAATGGAGTGTATGAGACTGTGGAACAACCTTTAGTTACAAACTAGGAGAACGTGCAACAGGAAGGCAATATTCCTCCTGTAAACAACACTACCGAGCAAACGATGAATGATGGAATGTTTAGGAGATTTTTTTAGTTCATGCAAAACCAGACGAGAGAGACTCGTGCACAAAATATGGGTGGAAATGATAGCAATGCGCGGCTTGTCACATCCAAGCAGTTCAAGGAGTTGGGACCACCAGAATTTAAGGGAAAGGCGGATCCGATCATGGCGAAAACGTGGGTCAAGCAAATTACCAAGATATTCGATGTCTTGGGATGCACGGAGGAACAGAAGGTTCCATTCGCTACCTTTATGTTCCACGGTGAGGCAGACTAATGGTGGGAGTCTGTGAAGCATACCCAACCAGCCGCACTCAGCATGTCTTGGGAAACGTTTCAGAAATTATTCAATGATAAGTACTTTCCTGAAAGTATTCGTCATATAAAGGAGGTGGAGTTTATCAGACTGGAACAAAACAACATGACGGAGTCCTAGTATGACGCAAAGTTTGTAGAGTTATCCAGGTTTGCACCTCATTTGGTCAAAAATGAGGAACGAATGACGTGGATGTTTCTGAGAGGTCTAAAGCCCGAGATTCGGCAATATCTTATATCTCATAAATTTTCTTTATATTCAGATGTTGTAAACAAGGCTCAATTATTAGAGCAAGATAATGAGTATGTTCAACCGAGGGACCACAACCAGGGTCATACCGGTGACAGCAGTCATCAGAGCGATGATAGCCAACGAGGAGGGAAAAATACGAACAAAGGCGGTAACCACTCGGGTGGTCATCGTGGCCATGATAATAGAAAAGGTGAGTCAAGTGGAAATTTCAGAAAGAGGAGATTCAACAATGATGGGAAGACATCAACAGCAGTACCAGCACCAACAACAAATTCTAGGGGAGGAGAACGACCGCCAGTTAGATGTTACAAATGCGGGAAAGAGGGACATATCAACCCAAACTGTCCACAACAATCCAAGGTATGTTACAACTGTGGAAAGGAAAGCCACATAGCTCGGGATTGTTCTGTAGTAAAACCAAGTTCAACGGGGATGGTGACTCCAAGGGCTGTCCCGGATAAGTCGAAATCAGCGGTTCCTGAAAGAGCGTTTGTCGTGAATGGCGAAAACATGAGGAACCCGAACAAGGTGATTACGGGTAAGCTAATCTTGAACTCTTGCGAATTTTATACCTTAATAGATACCGGTTCTACCCATTCTTTTATCTCTCCTGCTTGTGCTCAACGTTTAAACTTGACTCCGGAGAAATTGGACTTTGACTTATCTGTTGAAACTCCGTTGGGTGAAACCTTCGTTACATCTACAGTTTATAAATCTTGCATGATCCAAGTTGGCACTATCACATTACCTGTTGATCTTATATCTTTAAAGATACTTGATTTTGATGTGATTTTAGGAATTGATTGGTTAACCACTCACCATGCCAAAATTGATTGTTTTCGTAAGGTTGTTTGTTTTCATATTCCTAACCAAACTGTCATACAAATTCAAACAACTAAACCACTAAAATCAGTCACTATCATATCAAGCCATAAAGCTATTCGTTTATTGAAAAACAGATGTCAAGCTTTCTTAGCCCATGTTATGGATTTGAACAAAGACAAGTCAGATTTGAATAATATTTCTGTTGTTAGAGAATTTTCTGATGTATTTCCTGAAGAACTTCCCGGTCTACCCCCAGAATGTGATGTTGAATTCTTTATTGACCTTGAGCCGGGTACAAAACCCATTTCTAAAACCCCATATCGAATGGCTCCTATTAAACTTCAGGAGTTAAAAGTCCAACTACAGGAATTGTTAGACATAGGTTTCATTCCTCCTAGTACATCTCTTTGGGGTGCTCCTGTTTTATTCGGAAAGAAGAAAGACGGGAGTATGCGACTTTGTATTGACTACCGAGAATTAAACCATGTCACCATCAAGAATAGGTATCCACTACCTCGCATTGATGACCTATTCAACCAGTTGCAAGGAGCACAATTCTTTTCAAAGATCGATCTTCGTTCTGGATATCATCAGCTGAAGATTAAAACTGAGGATATTCCAAAGACTACCTTCAAAACTCGATACGGGCATTATGAATTCTTAGTCATGTCTTTTGGATTGACTAATGCTCCTGCTGCTTTCATGGATATGATGAACCGTGTATTCAAGGAATATTTGGATCAGTTTGTTGTTGTCTTTATTAATGACTCCTCATCTATTCCAAAAGCTATGAAGATCATGAGCACCATTTGAAGCTAATACTTGAAAGGCTTCGTGAAAAAAAACTTTATGCCAAGCTGAAGAAATGCGAGTTCTGGCTTGAGGAAGTAGAATTCCTTGGGCACGTGGTGTCAAAACATGGAGTATCTGTCGACCCGACTAAGATTGAAGCAGTACAAAGTTGGGAGCAACCAAAGTCGGTGACCGAAGTGCGTAGATTTCTAGGCTTAGCTGGTTATTATCGGAGATTCGTGGAAGGATTTTCTCGAATCGCTACTCCGTTAACTCAGTTGACTCAGAAATATACAAAATTTGTATGGAGCGAGGAATGCGAGAAGAGTTTCCAAGAGCTCAAGAGGAGACTCATTTCAGCACCTGTTCTGGTAAATTCATTTGGTACGGATGGATTTTTATATACAGCGATGCTTTAGGCAAAGGGTTAGAATGCGTTCTCATGCAACATGGGAAAGTCATAGCCTATGCCTCACGACAACTCAAAGAATATGAGATGAATTATCCTACTCATGATCTAGAGTTGGCAGCAGTCATATTCGCGTTGAAAATTTGGAGACACTACTTGTATGGGGAGAAAGTGGAGATTTAATACCATCTTGGAAAAGCAAACGTGGTAGCTGACGCATTAAGTAGAAGATCTTATGCAGAAACGAGTGCGATGTTGTCAACACAAAGGCCCATTTGTGTGATTTACAAAGGATGGAGGTAGAATTAAAGACTCCGGGGACCCATGCGATGATGGTGAATATACGAGTAGAACCGACTTTAATCGTTAAAGTTAAAGTTGCTCAAACTACGGACCCGAAGCTGATACGTATGAAGAAGAAAGTATAAGAAGGTACTATTCCAGAAGCAAGAATCAATGAAGAAGGAATACTTAGATTCAACTCTAGACTTTGTGTTCCTAAAGATTCTGACTTGAAGTATAGAATCATGATGGAGGCACACAACACCCCGTTTGCAATCCATCCTGGGAGTACCAAAATGTATCATGATATTCGACATACATTTTGGTGGAACAATATGAAGAGAGAGATCGCGGAGTTTATCTCGAGGTGTTTAACTTGTCAACGTGTAAAGGCGGAGCATCAAGTGCCAAAGGGTCCATTACAACCACTTGAGATTCCGAAATGGAAGTGGGAACACATTACTATGGAATTTGTTACAGGTCTTCCCAAAGTTTCTCAAGGCATAGATGCGATTTGGGTTATTGTTGATAGATTAACCAAGTCTGCCCATTTCTTACCGATACGTGAGAATTATTTCCTTGAACGTTTTGCTCGCATGTACGTGAATGAGATTGTGAGATTGCATGGCATGCCAGTATCCATAGTTTCGGATCGTGACCCAAGATTCACTTCACGATTTTGGGTTAGCTTACGAGTAAAGCTATGGGCATGGATTCTGATTGATTCAAGATACCATCCTCAAACGGACGAACAATCAAAGAGGACTATTCAAACCCTTGAAGATCTATTAAGACTTTGTGTCCTAGATTTTAAAAGAAGATGGGATAAGTACTTGCCACTGGTGGAATTCTCCTACAATAATAGTTATCAAGCAAGCATAGGCATGGCTCCATTTGAGGCGTTGTATGGATGAAAGTGTCATTCTCCAGTATACTGGGACGAGGTGGGAGAAGCAACGTTGTTGGGACCAGAATTAGTACGAATGACTACAGAAAAGATCCAAACGATTCAACAATGTATACAAACGGCACAAGATCGACAAAAGAGTTATGCGGATCTTCATCGAAAGGACGTGGAATTTGACATTGGGGATCATGTATTGTTACGTATTTCTCCATGGAAGGGAGTTACAAGATTCGGGAAGAGAGGAAAGATCAATCCATTATTTATTGGTCCATTTCAGATTCTTGACCGAGTAGGAAAGGTGGCCTATAGACTCGCGTTACCTCCAAGCATGTCTCGTGTTTATAACGTTTTTAACGTATCCGTGCTTCGTAAATATGTGAAAGACCCAAACCACATTATTGAGTTAAAACCATACGAGATAGCCGAAGATTTAACGTACGAGGAGATACCTATCAAGATCTTGGATAGGAAATAGCATGTCCTACGCATAAAGGTTATACCACAAGTTAAGGTTTTGTGGAGTAACCATGCTATTGAAGAAATGACCTGGGAGTTAGAAACGGTAATGAAAGCGAGGTATCCTCATCTTTTCGAAACACCAGGTACGTACGTCAATTTCAAGGACGAAATTTCATAAGGAGGGGAGGTTGTAAGACCCCAAATTATTAATAAATGAAATTTAATTTCCTCTATTTATTATTTTGAAATAGTAAGGGTTGATTTGATTAATGTGGTTAGTTATGGGTAAAATGCACAAATATTTTAAATAAGCAGGTGGTTATAAAATATTTATTGTTGTCGGGGAATACTCGTTTGGTCGTGGAATATTCTCATTGTTTTGGGAATATTCGCAATGACGATTTAGCGATCTTTTATGGGCCCCATAATGGAAAGCGATTGGATGAAGAAAACGACAAGTATAAGTTATTTATAAATAACGGTAGTAGATTGTTACCAGATTAATCTGATTGGAATACCCTTTGGTTAAAACACGATGAATACGCGTTGTTTTGACAAGAAGACGCTTGTATTGCACCAATTATTGATTCTTACTTAAGAAGGAACTACTCAATAATTGTTACAGTAGTTATTGTTCAGTATTTTATTAATTCAATAATTGTTGCGTTGATATTTTTTATTACTGTTGTTTCAATAATTATCACTACACAGTATTTTCCATTATCGAAGCAATAATTCATATTATCTGAATAATATTATTACAAAACATTATTGGCAATGTCTAGAAAGTTCTGTCTAAACAATAATTCATATTATCTATTCAAAAGTTACTATTCACGAGTTACTATTCACGAAGCATGATGATGTTTTTGTTAAATTTCTATATTTTGGTGTCGAAGTTACTATTCACGTACATACGGCACTATTCACGAATACGGTACTATTCACAAAAAATTTAAATTTTGGTTTTTCGTCCAAAATATCTATTATGGATACTAGCTTTGATTGTATCCATGTTTTGATCATTCTTGAATTTTACTCCACTATGATTATTTATGAGGTATTTTTGGACATGGAATAGCTGAAATACAAATCCTTAATATTTATTCTTTTGTTTCACTAGATTCGTTTTCTTTAAAATATTTTTTCATCATCCTTAGTCTTAAATGATGATATTACTGAATATCTTTGGCCTGTAGTGCAAAGATGAATGATTTCTGATGAATATCTTTGGCCTGTAGTGCAAAGATGAACAGGTGTTTAGATGAACATGATTAATCGATGAATATCTTTGGCTGTAGTGCAAAGATGAATATTTGATTCCAGATATATATTGATTGATGTTACAGGGATAAAAGAAAGACGATGAACTTTTATATTCATATATAGAAGATAGTAGATTTCATTCTCTACTTAACTCTTCTAATGAATTATTATTTTCGCTGCGAATATTGATTTAAAACTTGTTGTCTATCGTATTCTATTAGATTTTTCCCTGTTGAAGACTAATGATAATTTGTTCTGTATTATCTTAGTCATAATGTTCTTTACTGGGCTAGTTGAGCTCACCCTTTTCCCTTTTGTTCCATTTTTCTTCTCAGGAGGCGAGAATGTAGCGAGTACTAGTCGGGGTATGGAATGATGGTTGTAGAAGTTATTTTAGTAGTCCTCACCATTTTTGTAAAATAATGTAACAATAATTGAAATGAGGACTTATTTGAGTGTGGATATTGTCTAGATGACAATATTTGTATTTAAACTCACAGTTTTTATGTTGTATTAATAAAGTTGTAGTTGTTTCAGTACCATGTATTTTGACGACTCAGAATGGGTGTTGTATACCTATTTTGGGGGCGTCACATCACTAGTCTAACAAGGTTCAACAATAATGATACTCAAATTGAATAATAATCTCAAGAAGTATACAATAAAACACATATTGTATAACAAACTCATATTTTGAAAGGATAATTAATCTTTAATATAACAATTCGAACTTGAATAATAGTAATGAGAATTTACTCGAGGTAAATAATAAACTTGAACAATGATAACAAGTAGGGGTAGAAAACTTGCATCGTGCGTAGATTAAACTTTAACTAAACTCGTTCTTCGATTTAACTCCTATATATCAATTTACATTCACAATACAAGTTAATTATAACTTAACTAATCATCAAACGTTCATTCTTTTTGTCTAACTCGAACTATGACTATACTTAGTCAATTTATCACATTCATTGTCATATAATGAACACTTCACGAATAATAAGCTAACTATTCATTTAATAATTCCGTCCACACGTAAGTATGTTATTTACATGTAATTATGTTATTTAAATGCTAAGTATCTATTTTAACATCTCATTATACTTCTAACATATTTTTATGTTCATTACTTTAAGTTGTTATCACATTGCTAGACTTGAACATTTAAAAATAGTTCATTTCTGAACATTCTGGAGAGTTGCCCTGCGGCGCCACTATTGTACTAGTACTTCGAGTCGTATGCGCGATGGCGGCTGTGTACGGACTTTTTTGGCTTCTTGGTAGCGGATGTTAAGGCACGAGATCTGCTGGCATGCCGCCATGGTGAACAGAAATTGTTCTGCAATTAGCAAAAAATTACAGAACACAGCCAAAAACTCCAATTAAATTATTACTACACGAATTTAATCATACCCATATGTTAGAATTCATATATAATCATTACCCAACATTTATAGAGTGACTTTAACCATTTAAAATACATAATTATAGAATTAAAATATGTAAATTTTACTGTTCTTGATGTTCTTGAAAGTTTTGAACATAAATCATGAAAATTAATATTAAGGATTCGTTATAACACCGAATCCGTTCATTTAAAGTTTGCTCTCTTCGTATTAACATGCATAATAATATACGAGTGTAAATTTTACGAAATCATTTATGTTTGATACATTAAATTTACGTATAAGGGTCATATGGTCAAAACCCATACTCTGTATGTTTTGAGCAACATATACGACATGTATTTTGATGATATGGACTCATATAATACATAGAGAAACACATTAAAACAACATCTTAACACATATATGTACATAATCCATACTCCTTCCAATTTACAGAGACTTTACAGAAGTTTTGAAAGCCATTTTCATGAAAACTTAACAACATAAATTAAAACTTTGAGGAGGAGAAGATTACCCTTAAAACAATTTCTTTGACTTTCACGTACTTCTAAATTACCACAATAATTCACATTGCTTCTCTCTATTTCACTGAAATTCTCTCTGAATTCTCTCTATGTTAACTCATAAAAATAATACGTCTTCTCAATAAGACTGAATAATAAAGAAGAATGTTTACGTGAGTGGAGGTCAGTTACCCATCATGGGTTAACTGCTATAACTCCCTTTAAGGCCTTGTTTGGCTAGCAACATGAATAATTCTTCAAATTATTTTAATTAATATTTTATACTATAGTTTTAAATCATGTCACACCCTTACATAATAATTCAAATATTTAATTTAATTTAATTAAAATAAAATATAATAAATTCTCATTAATTCACATAGTCACATAATTAATTTTCTCATTAATTAATTATATCAAATTATTAAATCTCTAATTAATTATTACATTAATTAAAATAACATTAGATTTATTAAATATTTCTTTTAATTTAATAAACTCACATAATTACAAACTTTGAATAATAAAATTCTCTTCATTAATTTAATAAATATAATACATATCATTAAATTAATATATCACAATTGCATCAATTAATTATTTAATCTAATAATTAAATCATTGAAAATATTTATTCAATTCAATAAATATTAAGAATTAAATTATAAAAATCTCATTCGTCACATTACACGTTCGTTTTAGTTGAAGAAATATTTAAGGGTTTTTAGAAATGGGGTTTTGTACTGGGGTCAATACAAAATTCGATTTCACGCTCTAGGGGTATGCTAAGAAGTCTTCAAGAATACGTCGGGAAATTTATTAACAATAGAAATATCATTCAAAATAGTGACTCTCATCCAAGACTTGGATAACACGTGTAATGAAGGTTTCCCCTAACGGAGTTTCAACCAATAAGTTAAAGTCTAATTTCTCCGGAGTTAAATTTAAACGTTGAGCGCAAGCAAGAGAGATAAAAGAATAGGTAGCACCGGTATCGAATAAGGTATAGACTTCGCAAGAATTTATAATTAACTAACCCGTGCTAACTTCGTCCTGGTCACTCGCTTTTTGAGAAGTCACAAAAACGCTCTTCCTGAAACCACCGACTTTGTTTTGTCCGTATCCGCCTTTGGTGCCACCGTCCCAGCTGGACTTGATTATACCCAAATATCACATATCACAAAACAAGGGTTAATTGACAAATCACATATTATCCCTATACTCTGACCGACCAATAAAGTACCAAATAAACTTAGGTAGGTCATACTAGCGAAGGAATTCCCAGTCTCTCCCCTCCTAGTTCTTGTCTCTCATCTCAGCCAGGGATCATATCCCTAAGCTTTGATACCAACTGTGACCCGCATCCAGGACTTGGATAGCACCTCATAATGATACCTATCAACTTGCCACCGTTACTCGCGGCGTCCCCTACGGAAAGTCTGGCTTCGGTGCATTCCAATACTTGGAAGTCACCAGATAAAGGCTCGGGGCTCTTTTCTATGGCTTTGATACCAACTGTGATGCCCCCAAAATAGGTATACATCACCCATCTTGAGTCGCCAGATACAAGGTACTGAATACAAATACAACTTAATTATACAAAAATCATGTAAAATACGACTAAACATAGGTTGTTAGTTTTAATAAAAATATTGTCATCTAGACAATATCCACACTCAATGGAGTCCTCATTACATTTATTATCACACTATTTCACAGAATAGTGAGGACTACTAATGCACCATCTAGGACCATCACTCTGTTCCCCGGCTAGTCCCAGCTACGTTCTTTTTTCCTGAAGAGAACAGTGAAAGAAAGGGTGAGCTCAACTAGCCCAGTAAGAAATATTATGACTAAGATAATGCAAAATAAATTATCATTAGCCTTCAACAATGTTAAACTGATAAAATATAAAAGACAACAAGTTTAACTGCAGCGGAATAAGCAATCCATTAGAAGAGTCAAGTAAATTATAAAATCTACTATCTTCTATGATTTAAAAAGTTTTTCATCAACTTTATCGCTGAGACTCAGCTTAATAAATAAAATCGAATCATCCCTGCTCCACGGCCAAGGATATTCATGTAATCATCAATGGTCATGACTATACCGAATAATCCCTAGTCATAATCATACCAACAATTGTCCAGTAATGAACTACATGCCAATGAGGACATTTACCACATCATTCGTCACATTACGGTCATGATTATACCGAATAATCCCTGGTCATAATCATAGCAAGTCCATCTATGAACGTAAGCCAAAGATGACTTTCATCACAATATAAGCATAAGGATGATAACAATGACATAATAATTCAATAAAATAAGTTTAAGAATAAATTTTAAAGATTTATAAATTAATTTATCCAGGAACCAATAGCGTCCACATTATCAACATGATACTGCTTTGTAGAGTAAATTTCAAGAATGCTCAGAAGAAAATTTCCATGAAAAGATACTGGATGAAGCGTAAATATGAAAGATATTCCACTAATTTCATGGAGTATAGAAGCCAAAGCTTTAACCAACTAAGTATAATAGAATATATGAAACTGCAAATGGATTTTCGCCTGCCATGCGGTAATCCACGTAGACAGATCATTTCCACAATTTAATAAGGAATGAATACGAAGGATCATTCACCATGCACGTGGTAATCCACATGTACAAAAGTTATTCCAATGTAATAATAAAGAATGGAATAATGAAGGATTCACCATGCGTGTGATAGATCGCATGCACGAGTTATTCCCAAAAGAATAATAAATAATGGAACCAAGTCCCAAGATAAACGCATTGCATGTGATATTTCGGCGGAATAATAAAGAACGGAATATTAGAAGAGTTTCACCATGTATGCGGTACTTCACATAAACAGGTTATTCCAACAGAATAATAAGAATGAAATAATAGAAGAATTTCACCATGTATGTGGTACTTCGCATATACAGGTTATTCCAACATAATAATAAAGAATGAAATAACATAAGAATTTGACCATGTATGCGGTACTTCGCATATACAGGCTATTCCAACATAATAATAAATAATGGAATAACAGAAGTTCTCTTCATGAATACGAAAGAAATAATACCCCTTACGAGTACAACAAATAATATCCCCTACCTTAGAAAAACTGAATACTGGAGTAGTGAAGTAGCATAATACTTTTCTTCTTTCTCTCTATAGTTTCTCTCACTAGAGTTTCAGTGAATTCGTAAGAAATAATAAAGGAATGAGCTTTTATTTATAGGAGAATGGACTGAATAGTAACTAATTCATGAACGGTCTAGATTGTTTTACTTTTAAACGGACGGTCCATATTAGTTTACTATTATAACTTTCCACCAGCTGTCCATATTGATTTACAATTATAACTTTCCACCAGCGATCCATATTGATTTATATTATATCTTCAAACCACGGTCTGAAAAATTAGCACATCTCCTAATGGAATAATATTGTACCCAAAAATAATTTGGACCGAAAAGAAATATATTTTACGGGTGAATAGTACCCCGAGAATAGTAACTCGTGAATAGTAACTCGTAAATAGTAACTCATGAATAGTAACTCGTGAATAGTACTCCGACAAGAAAAGTGTCCCGAATACCCGATAAACAATATAACCTCCAGACATCAATTATTATCGAAACAAATGTCGATTTCCACTAACACAAATAATTCCAACACAATGGAACTATAAAATTCATCTTTAATCAACACGAACTTATTCATCATTAATATTATAATTCACAATATTTAACAACCAGGTCGTTCCCAGGAAAGAGGGGGCTTTCCGATAAGGATTTATCCTTATTGGCGCGCAATTAGGTGACCAAACCTCTCCTTGACAGAACTTCTAGACATTGTCAATATTGCAAATAATAATATGAATAACTTTATCGTCTCAATTATTGATTTTATAATATATCATATTATGCAGATGATACTGTAACAATAATTGAATCAATAATATGAGAGATATGATGCAACAATTACTGTAGTAATAATTGAACAAAACTGAGTGACTTCTTACGTAAGCATCAATAATCAATACCGTGTGCTACTATGCAACCACGCGTATTACTGTACCTTTACTACCGGGTAGTTCAACAGTTTTAACGGTAACACTTTTACCGTTATTTTTATAAAAAGATAATTCTGTCATTTTCTAAATACGATAATACTTTCGTTGTGGGGTCCACTAATGATTGTGCCGTCGTACGAATATTCCCCGACAAAAAGAATATTCCCCGACCAAACGAATATTTTATAACAACTTGCATACTTTGTAAAATTTATAAATATTACCCACAACTATAACAATATATCAAATCCACACCAAAATATTTAAAAAATATTTCGAGAAATTTAAATCTTTATTTATAAAATTTGGGGTCTCACATGAACCGAGTATTCAAGGAATATTTGGATCACTTTGTGGTTGTCTTTATTAATGACATCCTCATTTACTCCAAAAGCCGTGAAGATCATGAGCAACACTTGAGGTGATACTTCAAAAGCTTCGTGAAAACAAGTTATATGCCAAGTTGAAGAAATGCGAGTTCTGGCTTGAGGAAGTAGCATTCCTTGGGCACGTGATATCAAATCATGGAATATCTGTTGACCCGGCAAAGATTGAAGCAATTCAAAGCTGGGAGCAACCTAAGTCAGTGACCGAAGTACGTAGCTTTCTCGGCTTAGCTGGTTATTATCGGAGATTCGTAGAAGGGTTTTCTCGAATCACTACTCCATTAACTCAGCTAACTCGGAAAGATATAAAATTCGGTTGGAGCGAGGAATGTGAGAAAAGTTTTCAAGAACTCAAGAGGAAACTCATTTTAGCACATGTTCTGACAATACCATCTGGCTCGGAGGGATTTGTCATCTACAGTGATGCTTCAGGCAAAGGGTTAGGATGTGTTCTCATGCAACATGGGAAAGTCATAGCCTATGCCTCACGACAACTCAAAGAATATGAGAGGAATTATCCTACTAATGATCTAGAGTTGGCAGTTGTCGTTTTTGCGCTTAAGATTTGGAGGCATTACCTATATGGAGAGAAGGTGGAGATATATACAGATCATAAAATCCTCAAATATTTCTTCACTCAAAAGGAACTCAACATGCAACAACAACGATGGCTTAAGCTATTGAAAGATTACGTTCATACCATTCAATACCATCTTGGAAAAGCGAACATCGTAGCTGACGCATTGAGTAAAAGATCATATGCGGGTACCAGTGCGATATTGTCTACGTAAAGGCCCATTTTGTATGACTTACAAAGGATGGAGATAGAGTTAAAGACTCCAGGGACCCATGCGATGATGGCAAATATACGAGTGGAACCGACTTTAATCGATAAAGTTAAAGCTACTCAAGCTACAGACCTTGAGCTGATGCGTATGAGGAAGAAAGTGCAAGAAGGTGCTATTCCGGAAGTAAGAATCGATGAAGAAGGAATACTTCAAGTCAACTCCAGACTTTATGTTCCAAACGATTCTGAATTGAAGTATAAAATCATGATGGAGGCGCACAACACACCATTTGCAATCCATCCTAGGAGTACCAAAATGTATCGTGATCTTCGACATACATTTTGGTGGAGCAATATGAAGAGAGAGATAGTGGGGTTTATCTCAAGGTGTCTAAATTGTCAACGAGTTAAGGCGGAGCATCAAGTGCCAAAAGGTCCATTGCAACCATTTGAAATTTCCAGAATGGAAGTGGAAGCACATTACCATGGATTTCGTTACTGGTCTTCCCAAGGTTTCTCAAGGCATAGATGTGATTTGGGTCATTGTTGATTGATTGATCAAGTCTGCACATTTCTTACCGATACGAGAAACTTATACACTTGAACGTCTTACTCATATGTACATAAATGAGTTTGTAAGATTGCATGGTATGCCAGTATCCATAGTTCCTGATCGAGACCCAAGATTCACTTCACGATTTTGGGTTAGTTTGCAAAAAGCTATGGGCATGAATTTACGATTTAGTTCAGCATATCATCCTCAAATGGACGGGCAGTCGGAGAGGAATATTCAAAATCTTGAAGATTTATTAAGACTTTTTGTCCTTGACTTCAAAGGAAGTTGGGACAAGTTCTTACCATTAGTGGAGTTTTCCTATAACAATAGTTATCAAGCAAGTATTGGCATGGCTCCATTTGAGGCGTTGTACGGAAGAAAGTGTCGTTCTCCAGTATTTTGGGATGAGGTGGGTGAAGCAACGTTGTTGGGATAGGAGTTGGTACGTATAACTACGAAAAAGATTCAAACGATCCGACAACATATAAAAACCTCACAAGATCGACAAAAGAGTTATGTTGATCTTCATCGAAAGGATGTGGAATTCAATATTGGAGATCATGTGTTGTTACGTGTTGCTCCATGGAAAGGATTTACGAGATTTGGAAAGAGAGGAAAGCTCAATCCTCGATTCATTGGCCCATTTTAATCCTCGATCGAATAGGAACTATGGCCTATAGACTCGCCTTACCACCAAGTATTCTCGTGTTCATAACATTTTCACATATCTATGTTACGTAAATATGTGAAAGACCCGAACCACATTATTGAATTAGAACCGGATGAGATAGCGGAAATTTTAACGTACGAGGAGGTACTTGTTAAAATCTTGGATAAGAAGGATCATATTCTACGCTCCAAGGTTATACCTCAAGTTAAAGTTTTGTGGAGAAACCACGATGTGGAGGAAATGACCTGGGAGTTAGAATCTGAAATGAAGTCAAGCTATCCTCACCTCTTTGATATACTAGGTACGTACCCTAATTTTGAGGATGAAATTTCATAAGAAGGGGAGCTTGTAAGACCCCAACATTTATGAATAAAGATTAATTTTTCTCTAAATATATTTTTGAATATTATGGTGTGGATTTGATATAATGTTATAGTTGTAGGTATTATTTCCAAATTTTGCAAAGTAAGTAAGTGGTTATATAATATTTGATTGGTCGGAGAATATTCGTTTTAACAGGGAATATTCGTACGACGGCACAATCATTGGTGGACCCCACAATGAAAGTATTGTCGTAGTTAGAAAATGACAGAATTATCTTTTTATAAAAATAACGGTGAAAGTTTTACCGTTAAACTATTAAACTACCCGGTGGTAAAAGTACAGTAATACGCGTGGTTGCATAGTAGCACACGGTATTGATTATTGATGCTTACGTGAGAAGTCACTCAGTTATACTCAATTATTGTTACAGTAATTGATGCATAATATCTCTCATATTATTGATTCAATTATTATCACAATATCATCTGCATAATATTTTATATTATTAAATCAATAATTGAGACGACAAAGTTATTCATATTATTATTTGAAATATTGACAATGTCTAAAAAGTTCTGTCAAGGAGAGGTTTGGTAACCTAATTGCGCGCCAATAGTGAGAAATCCTTATCGAAAAGCCCCTTCTTTCCTGGGAATGATCTGGTTGTTAAATATTATGAGTTATAATATTAATGATAAATACGTTCGTGTTATTAAAGATGAAATTGATATTTTCATTGTGTTGGTATTATTTGTGTTAGTGGAAATCGACATCTATTTCGATAATAATGGATGTTTGGAGGTTATATTGACTAATCGGGTAATTAATCGGATAAATGAGCAATTAATTGCTATTAATTCACATGCTTATAACTATTTGTTCACATGTGCGTACTATTGATTCACATGCATGTACTATTAGGGGAGGTGGTGCGAGATTGATAATACTTGCATGACTAAATTAAAAATAGAGGTATAGATGAAGGTATTATACTGTAATTATTTTTTTCACATGATTGTACTATTGATTCACATGATTTTACTATTGATTCACAAGATGTACTATTAGGGGAGGTGGTGCAAGTTTGATAATACTTGCAGGACTAAATTAAAAATGAAGGAAAAGATGAAGGTATTATACTGTAATATTTTGAGCCCCAAAACGTGCAATTATCGAAACTATATTTTCCTATAAATAGAAGTTCATTCTTCTTTCATTCTCACCAATTCACTAAGACTCACAAGAGCAATTATAGAGAGAGAAGCTATAAAGAGAAAGAAGAAGAGAAGTCTGCTACCTCACTATTCCAGTATCAAGTCTTCTTCAGAGGTAAGGGGTATTATTTCTTTCGTATTCGTAAGGGATATTATTTTGTTCAGTATTCATATGAATAATATTTTCTTCCATACTCTGTAGTATGTGAGTAATATTATTTCGTCTCGTATTCCTAATTATACCCTCATTTTGTTAAAGTATTGCTTCTATACTTCGTGAAATTAGTAGAATATCCTTGAAATTTGCGCTTCATCTAGTATCGTTTCACAAGGATATTTTCTACACATTCTTGTTAAATTTTAAGCTTTTTATGTCGGAGTATTGTCCATGAGTAGTATTCATTTTTACCGTACTATTCATAAAGTACTATTCACAGGGTACTATTCATAAAGTACAATTCACGAGTACTATTCATGGGGTACTATTCCCAAAGTACTATTCACGGGGTACTATTCACTCAGGTACTATTCACCCGGGGAATTATTCATGATAAAAATTGATTTCTTTGTTGTCCAAATCATTTTTGATACAATATTATTCTTGAATTTTACTCCACAAAGCAGTATCATGTTGACAATTTGGGCATTATTGAATTCTGGATAATTAAGTTATAAATCTTTAAAAAATTATCATTTGCTTTCTTTTAATTGAATTCTTATATCATTGTCATCATCCTCATGCTTATATTGTGATAAAAGTCATATGTGGCTTACGTGCATAGATGTACTATTGATTGGTATGATTATGACCAGGGATTATTCGGTATAATCATGACCGTAATGTTACAAATGATGTGGTAAAAATCCTCATTGGCCTGTAGTGCATTGATGGACATTTTTGGTATGATTATGACTAGGGATTATTCGGTATAATCATGACAATTGATGATTACATGAATATCCTTGGCCCGTAGTGCAGGGATAATTCGATGATATGGTTTATTTATTAAGCTGAGTCTCAGCGATAAAATTGATGATAAACTTTTTAAATCATAGAAGGTAGTAGATATCATGCTCTACTTGACTCTTCTAATGGATTGCTTGTTCCGCTGCAGTTAAACTTGATGTTTATTATATTTTATCAGTTTAACACTGTTGAAGGCTAACGATCATTTATTCTGCATTATCTTAGTCATAATATTTCTTACTGGGCTAGTTGAGCTCACCCTTTTTTTCCTTGGTCTCTTTAGGAAATGAGAATATAGCTGGGACTAGTCGGGGAACGGAGTAACGGTCCAGATGTTTGCATTAGTAGTCCTCACTATTCAGTGAAATAGTGTGATAATAATTGTAATGAGGACTTTATTTGAGTTTGGATACTATCTACGAGACATTATCCGTGTTGAAACTCTCAGCTACGTTTTGTCATACTGTATAAAAGAAGTTTGTATTTAAATTATGTACCATATATTTGGCGACTCAAGATGGGTGATGTATACCTATTTTAGGGGCATCACACCTGACACCACATCTTTTGATTGCATAGCATCTTGCACAGTCATGTTGAAGGTTTTGGTTGTGGGTTTGTGTGATGCTATTGGTTCAGCAATGGCCCATGTACCTCCAGTGTTACCTCCATTGCTTCTGGTTTTCTCTCCAGCCTTCTTCTTTTAGGGCATTTACGAGCAAAGTGATCCTTGGATTCGCACGTAAAGCAAACGTTATTCTTAGGTTGAGTGCAATTTGGGGCGATGTGACCCTCCTGACCACAGTTGAAGCATACTCGTTTCCCCATCAAGCACACACCCTTGTGAAACTTCCCGCATGTAGCACATACTTTGAACTTCTTATTTTGTTGGTTACCCTGCTGGTTTCCAGTACCCATATTTCCATTCCATTTCCTCTTCAAATTGTTATTGCCATTTCCACTACCTCCACTACCATTCTTAATCTCTACCTCATTCTTCTTCTTTTTCTGTTCCTGATTGAACTTTGTCACAGCCTCACCCCCCACCTTCAGCGAGAATCACCTTCTCCCTTACCGCTGCAAACGTCTTCAGCTAGAATAGGGAGACTCTACTGTACAACCAGGACTTCAGTCCCTGTTTAAACCTCTTTGCCTTGCGTTCATCCGTGCTAACTTGATATGGCGCAAATCTCGCCAACTCGTTGAATTTTGCGGCATACTCAAACACCATTATCGTTCCCTATTTCAGTTCTAAAAATTGAACCTCTAGCAGACTCTTCGAACTTTCTGGGAAATAGGTCTCGAAGAATATCTACTTAAAACTATCCCAAATCATCACCCCTGGCCCTTCTCAAGTTTTATTGGCCTGCCACCAATAACTAGCCTCTGCTTTCAACATGAATGTTGCAAAAGCAGTCTTCTTATCATCCCCTACCCTAGCGACATCAAACACCTTTTCTATCTCCATAATCCAGGTATGTGCCTCGACTGGATTCATGGACCCACGGAATTCAGGTGGTCCTACCGCCTTGAAATCCTTAAACGTTGTTCCTTGGTTCTGTGGTTGATTCTGCAACGCTCCTATCAGTAACATCACTAGTTGTTGAATGGGGTTAGCATCAACATTGTCATTATTGGTTCCTTCAGTGGTTCTCTATCGTGGTGGTTGACGTCTGGGAGGCATTTTTTGTTAAAATATACACTCATTAGATTATTACTCAACTTTTTTAAGTACTTTCTACTTAACTTGCCTCCAAAAAGAAATAATCATATAACACATAGCACTTTGAATGAATTAATAACTTTTATTTATTCATAATCTCTTTGAAAATCTAAAACGATAGCATCTCTACAATTTACATAACCTTCATGAACTACAAAAGTTTTAGGATAACATCATCATTATCATATCCCATGGTTACATAACACTATGGATTAACACATTATTTAAAATTTTATTAATCGCATACATTCCCTATGATGTTCTACTAAGATACTCCATAGCCTTTCGACGCTCTTCTTCCATAACCTGGAACATTATTCGGCGATCTAACACGTACGATAGCAGAGTCTCGAACTGAATCAGATATCCCATGACTCGATCTTGAGCTCGATTAATCATAGCGTTGAATACTTTATCCATCTCCTCCATCTTCATCCTCTTTGATTGTGTGTCTCTCGCTGCTATCCCGGTTCGTTGAAAAGCTTCCTCGTATGCGTCTTCGGCTCTTGCTCTCTTAGTAGCTTCTTCCTTTAGTTTGTTCTTCAGTTCTGCGATCACCTCGATCAATTGTTCTTTCTCTCCTTCAGTGTGTACTAGCTTCTCCTCGACATTAGTCAGTCGTTCCTCACGATCCAGGATCTCGTCATCCTTCTATGTCATTGCAGTCTGTTGTTCAGTTACTATCTCTTGCAATTCCTCGACTGTATCCTGAAGTTCCACGTTACGGTCGTAGACTTCATCATACATACGAGCAACTATCGAGGTTAATGGAGTCTCTTCCTCATCATCCTCGTCATCCTCATTCTCCTATGGCAGTTCATCGGGATCCTCTTCATCCGTTTCCACGTCATCATCCTCATCTTCAACCACTGTGACCAACGGGGCTAACTCCCGTGGAAGTAGTTATTCCAAAACAACCTGAATGTCGCGAGGCTCCTCCTCTATAGGCATCTGAGGTCCTTCCTCCCTAGCCTGACTGGATTCTCCAATATTAGTCATCCTGACAACAAAATTTTAAGTTTTTAATTATTAATCATTACTACTCGACACTCACGAACACATAAGTTATAAACACATAAGTGTTTTATTACTTCTTTCTTAAAACTCGACAAGAGTTTATCACCACTATCTTTTCAAAAGGTTACTTCCTAAGGTTTTTCCCCACCTAAGGTTCATAACCTAAGGCTTTGATACCAACTTGTGACACCCCCAAATCCCGGTACTTCATTACCTCGAGATTTGGTGTTCACTTAATCAAAACATTTATATCTAATTACCCAATCATAATAAAAATTGAATAATAAACCTTCCCTTAAGGGATTACATTAATCAAATCTCCCACATTATCTAACCTTTAAATACAGTCATTCAATTGCGGAATTTAAATAAGTTCATTACAATAATTCAAATAAAGTCTGATAATAAAATATCAAAAGATAACAAGTCTTCAGTACTTGTTCATCTTTCCCTTTCCCTTACTGGTGCTAGGTACATCGACCTTCTCATCCTTAGATGTAATAGTTATATAAGCAAGAGTGAGCAAACAAAGCTCACTTGAAATAATAATGGATAAACTTTACAACATTTGCCAAATAATAGGCTCAATAGAACTGAATGATATGTTCTATTAACATTATGAAATATACCACTGAGGGTCTAATGACCATGAACCATGTCCACAATTGTAAGTACTCTTTCAACTTAAACTTTAACAGTCATAAGACTATAAGGACTCCACATACTTAGAGGGATCAGCCCTTCGTACAATGTATTGTGCACAAACATTTTAACGCTAAGCGTAAACCCCTAATAATAGGGTTGTTCATCTCAGTATTTAGAGTACAAGTTCGCACCAACATAAGATTGGTTTGGATACGTTTCAAGGGAAATTTAGAATTCAACGGTCATCAACTAAGGATTAGATGAATAAAAGGTAATAACTCTATGTTACAGAATAAACCATAATTGAATCACCATTGTATACGAAGTTCATGCTTTAGGAATAATCTAGTAGCATAACGATTAAATAATATAGCATACCTTGCTTTGAACAACATTAAGCTAAGGTTACATCTTAGAATTGAATATCAAGCATGCATGATAAATAATAACTTGAACGATAAACTTGTTCATCAGAATAAAGATACTTGCATGCTAAAAATAACAATTTTAGGTTTAGAAAAACTTGCACAACATAATAATAGAACTAGCTCAACGAAAGTGTTGAGTTAGGAAAACTTGCATAATTGTAATAGAACAAGAAATAATAACTTGTTCAACGAAACAAGTTAACAACAAGAATAATTGATAAGTAGGTTTTATACCTACTTATCCGGTATCTATTACTTGAATTAGTTGCTTAATCTCATGTTTCTTAGTTACTTTTCATGCATTTTGTGTTCGATTTGTAGATTATATGCTTGGGAGCTGTGATTGCAAAGAATTTGTATGAAATCGCAAAGAAAAACAATCCGAACATCATTTGGGATTTCATGTTCATTTCATGTTTTTGGCTTGGAACTTGGATTACATTGTAGAGCTTCTTCTTAGCTTTCCGGAACAACTTGAATCATTCCAATCGGAGTTCGGATGCAAGAGTTATGACATTTTGTACCAACAGACGTCGAACGTCACTGTTTTGGGTGGTCATTTACATAGCAGATACTTCAGAGCCACTTTCAACATTACTCCAGTACTTATTTCGAAACACTCAAAGCATGAAAGTTGTAGATCTACGTCACCTCTTTCCGGAACATCTTGAATTATCAAAATCGGAGTTCAGACGAAGAAGTTATGACTATTTTCCCAAAGGACGTCAGAGTAGAAAAAGTTCCTTCACAAAACCCCCGCTGGGGTGGGCATACCAGCTACAAAACAGGCCCATAGCCCGTCAGGGCGGGCCCTTTACAAGCCTAGACCCCCGCCGGGGCGGGGGTATGCCTAGAAAATACGAATTTTGGTCAATTTTGAGTCCGGGAAGGATTATTTTGATCCGATTAACTCAAGGACTTCCAAGAGGACTTCCAAGAAGACTTAAAGACATATGAAGAGACTTATAAAAGGAGGAGAATTACAAGGATTAGAGGTGATTAGATTAGAGAGAGGATTCCATTAGATTATATTAGAGTAGAATAGGAGAAAACACTTGTTCTTATGAGATTTGGAGATTGAAGCAACTTGGAGACCATTGAAGATTCAAAGTAAGAGGGAGATTCAAATCTACAGACAATAGATTCTATCTTCTTATCTTCTTCTATCTTTATCTTTTATTGTTTATTCAATTGTGGATTCTTAGCTTACATTCAATAATCATGAACTAATTCTTTGTTTGAGATTACAAAGGATCTTATTGTGTAGTTTATTTTAATACGCTTCGCTATTAATTATTATGTTCTATCGTGAGGATTTTCTATTGTGATTTGGACTTAATTGTTTAATTGCCTAGCTAACAATTACAGTGATAATCTATATGAACTCGAGAGAGGAAGTATTGATTTAGATCGTATCATGATAGCATGTGTTTGTGATTTCTGCTTAGATGGAATTCATGATTCATGTTTAGGATAGAGATATGCCTTTACACCATATGTAATCTTATAGAGAACTTGTGCTTTAAATCCTTTTTAATTATAATTCACATAGAGATATAGTGGATTAGTTAATTAGGGTATCTTGCTTAATTCCATCATCTGTGGATTTAAGTGAGTATGGGTATTATGCATCGAGAGATGGTTTTATCTGATTTAGTGTTCTTGATTAACAATTCAAGATAGTAATTGATGAGAAGTGTGTTAACTTAAATGAAGCAATAAGTGAAGTTGTGATCTTAAATCTCCGTAATCTTAATTTAACTAGTGGTAATTAGAATTAGTTTACTTATAAATTGAAATTCATTCATTTAAATAATATTGAGTTGGTTACAGGTTAGTACTTGGAGATTTTTATTAAACAATTCCTCGTGGGAACGATACTCTACTTTCACTTTATTACTTGTTGACCACGTATACTTGCGTGTTGTGCGTAATTAGATTTTACCCAACAAGTTTTTGGCGACATTGCTGGGGAATTAGTTAATATATTTTTTGCCAATATTAGCTTCAATCAAATTAGTCTTAATTTAAACATTTTTTCCCTTTTTATTTAATTCTCTTTAAATTTTTCTTTCTTTTCAAGTACCATGGCAGAATTTAATTATCAATGGTTGTATACGAGACTGACTCTGCCAAGGGGATCGGGGATTGATGGTCTCAATGCATTTTCTGCATTATCAGCACAGCTTGAGACACTTTCGAGGAGGTTGGACGTTGTTGCAGCCCAACGTAATCGAAGGATAGCAGTTAATTGCAATTATTGTGCTGGTAATCATCCGAGTCATCAATGCACCATTAGTTTTGGGCCGGGACAACATGGTGGTGAATACATCAATGATTATACATATGCTAATTATCATCAAGTTTGGGGGTATCACCCGGATTTCTCATGGAGCGATACTTATGAAGACCAATACTACGCTCCAAATCCAACATACACACCGAAATTTTCATGTCCACCTTCATTGCCACAAAAAGAAAAGCCAAATCCGAGGGATGTAATATTGAAGGGCATAGCAAACCTAGAGGAGATGAGGATTAGCCAAAAACTGTCAACCTAAAATTTTAATAATTGGATGGAACAACTCGTCACTACCTCAACCTATGGTCCTCGATATATGGCTTCCGAGACTGAAACAGAAAATTCAAGGCTGGGGGAATTATTGTCCAAGTTCGTAGAATCAAATGAGGAGAGGAGGATTAATAAAGACCGGTCAATTCAAAATCTTCAAAATAAGATAGATCAAATGACCAAAGCCGTAAGCAACCTTCCTCCAAACACTTGGCTTTATAACATGGATGACAAAATTGACGGAGAGCCCGAACCAAATCTACGACTGGATGAGCCACAAGATATCGGAAGTGTGGAGACAATAGGGAATAATGAAATAGAGGTCGACGAAGATCTAAATGGGTCTCCATCAAAGATTAAAGAGTCAGTCAAATTTGTAAAATCATGCCCACTTGGTAGTCATGTTGTCGGTGAAGCTCTTGATAACATAAGAGCGAGTATAATTTTGAATCCATGGTGGGATGAGAAAGAGAAGATAGACGAAGAGCTCATTGTGTGTGACAAGCTTCTATTCCCCAAAGTGGTCACATATACAATGGAGAAAACACCTAGCTGTGGCACGTTCTTGATTGAGATCATACCAAATCAGAGCATGCTAGGTGACTTTGATGCATTAACCATCACAAATGGGAACCTACCAAAAGCTATATTATTTCCGATGGATGGAGGGTTCCTCAATTATCGAAGAGGAATTGGATAGCGTTGACCAGACAAAGTCAGGCTGAAAGACTATAATTCAAGCGCTAACTGGGAGGCAACCCAGGAATTTTTATATTTATATGCTTTACTAGTTTATTTAGTAGATATGAATTAATTTGCTTATTAAGTTCTCTTACCAATCCAAGTGCTATTCTAATCCATATTGTCTCTCTTCATTGCAGGTATGGAGGTTCAATGGATAGGAAAATGATCATTGCCACCATCACCTCACGCTTAGTTGATTACAGGAAAGTTCTCTTCTACTTATCGATATATTCTTACAATGAGGACATTGTAATTGCTAAGTTTGGGGGAGTTTAGTTTAGTTCTTTATTGCATATTTAGTTTCATGTTTATGTTATGTTATTTTGCATGTGTTGTTAATTTAGTTTAGGTTCATTATGTTTGCATTCATGTAGTACAACTGCATAAGTAGTTGCATAGTAGTATAGTTTGAATAGCATTATATTCAGTTTCTTGTTAAAAAAATAATAAAATCAAATAAAATCAAAAAAATCAAAAATAATAGTTAGTTACTATGTTCATCTTGCATGAGTCCAGCTATTTGATATTTACAGTTTGTTTTGGCCAATGATGAGATTAGAATTGGGTAGACAAGTATAGTACTGACTATTAGAGCTTTGATGTAATTTCTTGTTATAAATCAAATCTTTTTCTGTTTGAAACTGGTATAATAAGGATAGCACAATAAGAACAACTATGTGGATTGTTTAGTCTAAATTGATACATAATGGACTTCTTAAAGATAATACTAGTTTGGATGAATGAAAGACATGAGCAGACGGAGATGGTTAAATTTAGACAAAAACTTAAGTTTGGGGGGAAATTTTGGGATATATAAGCTTCATAAAAATAAAAAAAGGAATAAATATCGTGGCTTGTTTTGTTTCAGGGCCTTTGTTACTTAAGCAAGTACGCCCGAGGGGATTGTCTTTACACCTAACGCCCTAAGGTCTTTATGGTCTGGGAGTAGTTGGTCGAAAGCTCACTAATGGGTAGCACTGTTAGCCTAATGGAATGAGATATTGCACAATCATGGTTAAAAAAAACAATAAGATGGGAAAAGAGGAAAAAAGCCCCCGTAATGCAAAGTAAAGCATAAGTATCCGGATTAGACTCTTGAACTTGGTGGATGTTTGAATTTTGTTGGATCTTGCTTGTTCGTGAATTTTTTGAGTTTACACTATATGATGCCGTCGAAGAGACTTGTTATGTGTTAAATTTGATTTTATATCAGTTAACATTGTTGTGGAGCACACACGCACTATATTAGTGATAATAGTCTAAGATTTGATGATTGATTGGGAAGTTAATGATTTGTTTTGATATGATGTATTATCATGTTTACTTGATTTCCCTAAGGCTGGTTGAATAGACTTGTTTCTGTCATTACTTCTGGATTCATAGGCATGTAGATTAGTAGCATTGCATAGCAATATTGTTGTTTAGTGTTTTTGCTTGAGGACAAGCAAAGGTTTAAGTTTGGGGGTATTTGATAAGTAGGTTTTATACCTACTTATCTCGGTATTTGTTACTTGAATTAGTTGCTTAATCTCATGTTACTTCGTTACTTTTCATGCATTTTGTGTTCGTTTTGTAGATTATATGCTTGGGAGCTGTGATTGCAAAGAATTGGTATGAAATCGCAAAGAAAAGTAATCTGGACATCATTTGGGCTTTCATGTTCATTTCATGTTTTTGTCTTGGAACTTGGATTACATTTTAGAGCTTCTTCTTAGCTTTCCCGAACAACTTGAATCATTCCAATCGGAGTTCAGATACAAGAGTTATGACATTTGTACCAACGGACGTCGAACGTCACTATTTCAGGTGGTCATTTACATAGCAGCCACTTCAGAGCCACTTTCAACATTTCTCCATTCCTTATTTCGAAACACTCAAAGCATGAACGTTGTAGATCTACGTCTCCTCTTTCCGGAACATCTTTAATCATCAAAATCGGAGTTCGGACGAAGACGTTATGGCTATTTTCCCAAAGGACGTCAGAGTAGAAAAAGTTCCTACACAAAACCCCCGCCAGGGTGGGCATACCAGCTACAAAACAGGCCCATAGCCCGTCGGGGTGGGCCCTTTACAAGCCTAGACCCCCGCCGGGGCGGGGGTATGCCTAGAAAATACGAATTTTGGTCAAATTTGAGCTCGGGAAGGATTGTTTCGATCCGATTGACTCAAGGACTTCCAAGAGGACTTAAAGACATATGAAGAGACTTATAAAAGGAGGAGAATCACAAGGATTAGAGGAGATTAGATTAGAGAGAGGATTCCATTAGATTAGATTAGAGTAGAATAGGAGAAAACACTAGTTCTTATGAGATTTAGAGATTGAAGCAACTTGGAGACCATTGAAGATTCACAGTAGGAGCGAGGAGGGAGCTTCAAATCTACAGAAAATAGATTCTATCTTCTTATCTTCTTCTATCTTTTATCTTTTATTGTTTATTCAATTGTGGATTCTTAGTTTTAATTCAATAATCATGAACTAATTTTTGTTTGAGATTATAATGGATCTTATTATGTAGTTTATTTTAATATGCTTCGCTATTAATTATTATGTTCTATCGTGAGGATTGTCTATTGTGATTTGGACTTAATTGTTTAATTGCCTAGCTAACAATTACCGTGATAATCTATATGAACTCAAGAGATGTAGTATTAATTTAGATCTTATTATGATAGCATGTGTTTGTGATTTCTGCTTAGATGGAATTCATGATTCATGTTTAGGATAGAGATATGCCTTTACACCATATGTAATCTTATAGAGAACTTGTGCTTTAAATCCTTTTAATTATAATTCACATAGAGATATAGTGGATTAGTTAATTAGGGTGTCTTGCTTAATTCCATCATCTGTGGATTTAAGTGAGTATGGGTATTATGCATCGAGAGATGGTTTTATCTGTTTTAGTGTTCTTGATTAACAATTCAAGATAGAAAATAATTGATGAGAAGTGTGTTAACTTAAATGAAGCAATAAGTGAAGTTGTGATCTTAAATCTCCGTAATCTTAATTTAACTAGTGGTAATTAGAATTAGTTTACTTATAAATTGAAATTCATTCGTTTAAATAATATTGAGTTGGTTATGGGTTAGTACTTAGTGATTTTTATTAAATAATTCCTCGTGGGAACGATACACTACTTTCACTTTATTACTTGTTGACCATGTATACTTGCGTGTTATGCGTAATTAGATTTTACCCAACAATAACTTGATCAATATAATCAGAATAAGGAAAGTAAACTTGCACAACGAAGGTTTAGGTTTAGAAGACTTGCAAAATTGATAATAGACTAGCTCAACGAAAGTGTGGAGATAGAAAACTTGCTAAATGAAAGTAATTTACTCAACAAAAGTGTAGAGTTAGGAAACTTTCCTCGCTTGTAGGCTAAACCGAATTAATCCGAATCATAATTATCCTATATACATATGTTATCATGACATCATCAGTCACTACCCATATTCTACATATTCACATCACGTATGGTTTGATTTATAAATCACTTAACCAAATTATATCAATTAGAATAATAACAACACTCGTTAATTGTTAATAACATGTTCGTTCTTAGCACTATAATACCATAATAATAATATTACATGTTTAACAATCATCATATCACATTACAATAACATTTACAGACTTTTGTTCAAGACAAAAGTGTTTCTGACTTTCGCTAAGTGAAATTTTTATTTCATAGTTTGAAACGATTGGTCGCGACTTTGCTGCGTGGATGGGGCTTCGGTAGGGAACTATGCCGGTCAATGGTACATAGTAATGAAGTGTATGCGATCTTGTTGCTATGGGCGTGAAAATCTTGACTGCGACTCTGACTTTTGCACTAAGGCTCCGAAACTTACAGAACCGAGCACGAAGACGAATTTTGGTCTATTTAACAGTTTCTAACAGCTAATATACCATAGATAATTCAGGTAAATTACACATAACATTATCATTCATACATATACCAATTAACAACAACTAAACAGACATTTTAGAAAACTTAAATCCTTGAAAACACTATTTTAAAAACCAAAACTCCATGTTTGATATTTCTTGACACAGTGACACTGTAAATTCTAATAACAAACCAACTTGATTCCTTTAAACTATGTTTTCTGTATTTCTTACCGAATTAACAAATTCAAAGTTCAATTTTACAATTAGTTCCCAAACAAACAATTGCAGACAACTATATTATATCAATTTTGATACTCCACAACCCACGTTCATACATGTATGTTTACTGTAAAAACCAATTTCCTTCCTTTTAGAACATAATCTAACATACAAAACACATATATATATATATATACATGCTTGTTATAACAATTACAATTATAATTACACATGATTTCATAATCAATTTATAGAAACATGGTTTAGAGATAATTTTTGTAAAAACTTTATATACACTGAAATTCAGGAACACAGAGAACGTAAAACATATATGTTAAGGTTTTGAAACATACCTTTTGTTGCTTAAGAAAATACTTGTTAATCACTAAGAACTCAGAACTTGCTTTGGTTGCTTTTGAAATCCCAGTCCTTTCTATCTCAAACTCTCTATGAACTCTCGTTTTTCTCTGACAATATTTCTTCTCTTAGGCTTTAGCCAAATAGCTTATACGTAACTAAAAATAAAACCAACGCATGTTTTCCAAACGTTTAAAAATTTCAACGTACGAAACTGACATATACTAATGACCCTATTAAACTATCAGTTATATAACATATATTATTTATATTTTATTTAATTAATTTATATTATTAATAATTCAAAAATTCAAAAGCCATAAGGCTCCGTTTGGCAAAACCTTTTAAAATAAACATTTAATATCTTTAAGCCTTGTTTGGAAAAACTAAATTTAATTTCTTTAACTTATTTTAATAACTCCTTATAATATAATTATTTGTCACACTTTATTTAATTAAGTTTTCATACTTAATTTAATTAATACCAATATCAATTTATCGAATAAATCATTTAATCAATATAAACTCTCTAACTTAATTATTAAATTAAATTAGAATATTATCTCATAATATTTAATTTCCTTAACACATTAATTATTTAACAAATAATTAACTAAATTAAATCAAATCAAATTGAACAATTATTTATTCAACAATAAACACATCCATTAAATACTTATATAATTCAATAAATATTTTATATTACAATTTAAAATTCTGGAATGTTACATCATTCCCTCCATACAAGGATTATGTCCCCAGAATCACAATTCAAACTATTTATTCGTCACATTGTCCTCCAGCGTTTCATTTTCTGAATGTGACGAGGGAATATTCATGACAAGAGGAAGGAGACTAGCATGCTCCTGGCTGACTAACTGGCGTGTAACTTGATGCTGATAGATCACCAGTTCTGCCAATTACTCAATTTGCTTGCACAGAGCTTTAATCTTACGTTCCATTACGAACTGGAACTTGGCATAATCCCATTTGTCAACAATGTCTTTGGTGGTCTGAGATGACTCGCCGTTGAAATTAGAACTTTGTCCATTTCTCCAATTAATCATGTTGACATCTTCTTCTTTGTGTTGAGGAAGATGATTGTCTTGTACGTGAGGTTGATCTGGTTTGGTGACCACGATCTCACCGTTTTCTATCAGGTCTTGGATCTTGTGTTTCAAGGCCCAACAAACTTGAGTATCATGTCCAGGTGCCCCAGCATGATAAGCACATTTCCGAGCAGCATTGAAACCCCTTCCATTAGGGCTGGCTGGTGGAAGAAGATGTGTAATTTTCTTCCATGTTGTCAGAAGAGTGAGAATATTCTCGAGTGAGTGCCCTAAGGGTATGATCACTCGAGGGCGTTTGACTTCTCCACCTTTCGGTAATATAGGGTTTGAAGACTGAGCTTGAAAGGGAGTGTAATTTCTCCTCTGGATAGGCATATTTTGATTGCCTTTCTGACCTTGTAGTATCAAGGAAACATCATCCTCTTTCTTTTTATGGACCCTCTGGGGGTTGTTTCCATAATTTCCAGATTGGATGTGCTCAGCAACAGCTTTAAGGGCAGCTAGGTCTTGAATCTTTCATGACTTCAATCCCATCTCAGTCATCTCCCCGTGTTTGATCATTTCAGAAAATGGTTTACCGATGCCGGCTAAAACTCTTTCATAGAAAAGAGCTTCTTGTATGTCTATGAAGGTCATGACCATTTTTGATTCTGTCATGGATGGAATAACTTGAGCAGCTAGGCGCCTCCACCTCTGAGCATATTCTCTAAAAGACTCATTAGACTGTTTCTTGACCTTGGTAATCTGGTACCGGTCAAGAGCCATCTGAGACTGGAAGTTGTATTGTGTGAGGAAGGCGTGTGCTAACTCTTCCCAGCTATGGATCTTTGAGTTGTCTAATCTGGTATACCACGAACGGGCTTCTCCAGTCAAACTCTTCTGGAACAACTGCATTCTGAGCTTCTCCTCCTCTGCATAAGATCCAAGTTCTCCAATAAACACCTTCAAATGTGTGTAAGGATCTCCTAACCCGTCATACTTTTTGAAGTCAGGAGTCTTAAACTTTTCTGGATAATGAACACCAGGGAATATACACAGGTCAGCATATGAAACACTCTCGTGTGCTCCAATTCCTTTGATAGCGCGAAGGGTTTCTTCCATTTTAAGGACTTTCTTTCTAATGTCACCAGTGTCTGGATCTCCTATGAGATGGGTGGCATCATGGATTTTGTTGATCGTATCCAACTGAAGTTCAGGCATTGTAATGGCTTGAGTTCCCCCTTGTATAGAGGATTCAGCATGTACGGGTATCTTTGGACCCTGAGTAGATTGGTGTAGTTCATTAAGCAGAACAGCCAAATCTGTGATTTGTTTGCTTAATTCGTCGAATTCTTTGCGAGAAACTGGATTAAGGTCAGTCTGGTCGGATGACGACATAATTAACTGTAGGCTCACGGCCTTTTTGGAATTTGACCGGGTAGTAGGTTCGATTGTTTCCCTGCGAAAGACTTGCATAGTTTAGTCTTTAGGGAATGTGTAAATATTAACATGCTATGTGATGTGTCTGTTTTAGGAATTTTATCCTGCAAAACGGATGTTAGCTGTTTGTAATACATGATAGCATGTTAATTTAAACATGTATGTATACACATTTCTTCATATTTCTCATTACATGGAGATGAATATGGAATGAAATTACAAGTAATTGATTTTACGAGCAATTTGAAATGAGAGAGCATGAAGAGACTTTCCTCCGTGTTGGGTTTATCAGATGCTGACCTATCTTAGGTTACTCTCGCGACTTTTTGGCATGAAGGTTCCTAAATCATTGCAATTTACTTAACGGGAAGTTAATCAGGTCTTTCAACTGGAGCGAATTTGGGTGGTGCCTTTCCTGAGCCTCGTTGGAATTAGTCTTCTTACGATTCCAGTAATCAAACACCGACAGGATAGCCTCCTGGTGGAGGGACCACACAACATACATTCACATACATCGCGTCTCACCGTATGAAAATGATGACATGTGCGAAGCACTAATATCACAAGCAGATATAGTGTATAGCATTTAAGCGCAGTAAAGATATGCATTTGTACACATTCATCATATATGTAAATGCAACATCCACACACAAGCAGATAACAATTTTGAAATGATTGTAATAGCGGCTTAAGTCCTCTTACTGGAGTCCCCAGCAGAGTCGCCAGCTATCGACGTCGGGATTTTTAGTTGTCCCTTTTCGTTACTTGTTCTTTGGTGTTCTCATTTTAGGTGAGATTTGTTTGAAAAAACAAGTGAAAAAGGTCTTACATATATAATGACGACGATGGACTGTTAATAATCGCCAATTGGTTTTTTAAATGGTTGTACCAACACAACCGAGAAAAGGTTTGCACATTGACCCAGTGATGTGACACTGCTAAACGGGTCGGTGAAACCGAGATTCATTAGGGTCCAGGGACTTGATTATGCAGAGGGAAGGTGTTAGAACCCCCGACATCCGTGTTACCACGGTGACCGCCATTTTTCAAGAAACTGTTATATAAATGTGTGTGTGTGTGTGTGTGGGTCAATGTGTTGTTTATTTGGAAGTAGTGCGAGACATCGTTCCCACCTATATACACAGGGTTTGAATTTATGTAAAAATTTAATTTTTAGCAAGATATGGCAGTGATGTTTTATAAAGGAGGTTTTTCAAACCCGTGTGCTCAATAGTAATTGAGACCTTTTACACTTCAATTTTATTAAGTGTTCGGCTTGATTGCTTTTATTTACGAGATGCGAAGCATCTATAAGAAAATAATGTACAAAATAATGTTGAACTCCTCGTGGGTATGAAAACCATCTGAGGAAATCCAGACACCGCAAATAAATTTACAAGCTGCTTACAGCTGAAAATGTCCATCACGGGAACCAAATCTAGATCCAATAGATTGAATCTATGATCACATGATTCCTAGGCTCACATGATGCATAATTTGTATATGAAAGCGATGGCAGTATATATATATATATATATATATATATATATATATATATATATATATATATATATATATATATATATATAAGTCAGAATATATATTACAAAACATGATCACCACCACGAAGCACCTCCATGGGGATCGGAAAATGTAAATAAAGTTGTAAAAGCTATCAACCGCCACTTACGGAGGTAACTCCAAAGTGAGACGTAAACGTAAAGAAAGTCAGTAAAAGTTTATCAACCACACGTAAGTAAATTCCAAAGGGATGAATATATATATATATATATATATATAAGAAATAAACGACCGGATGTAAAATCTGTGCTCATCGAACAAAGTTCGACAATGATTCATATATATAAGTATATATATATAAGCAAATAAACGCTCAGGATGTAAAATTCAGGCTCATCGAACACAGTCCGACAACAGTTAATATATATAAGTATATATATATATATATATATATATATATATATATATTAAAGCAGTACACGATCCAGACGTAAGTCTAGGCTCATCGAACAAAGTTCGACACACGTTTCATATATATAAATATATGTATATATAAGCAAATAAACACTCTAGACCGAAGTTTAGGCTCAATCGAGGCATAACTCGATAATGTTAGTCCATATATATATATATATATATATATATATATATATATATATATATACAAACTAAAATAAAACCACAGACCGACGTCCGGGAAAAAACACGCAACACGACTCTTAACGTGAAGAAGGGTGTGTGCAAAGATGAAGAGAAATGATTTAAACTGTGTGAGAAGGCTTACAGTGGGCTGCCAATGAAGACTTTTATATCTTTAAAGTGGATGAACACTTGGCTCCCGCTGGTACAAGAGTAGCTATATGTGAGCTTACAAGTGTTTAAAATGAGAAAGCACTCAGTATAGGGTGAGTACGGAGCAAATTTGACAGGGCTTCCACGCCTTTTTTCTCTTCTTAAAATGGACACCCCAAGCCCTCTATTTATAGAGGGGGGAGTCAGTGTACTGCTGGCTAGGTCAGCAGATGTACTGTGGTACGCCTGTGTTGCCACAGAGCTTCATGTGGGTCCCATTATCTCGAAGTATGTGTACGCATGCAACGTGATGTCCACTCGAACTTTTAGAATTGCAATCCGGGCATCCGATTGAGGTATGTATGACCTATTTCGGACCGCCATTGTCGAGAGTTATGCAATGACATGAGATTAAAGATTATACAAAGTCAGGAAGATGGTGTGGTGCCCTCCGGTCTTCAAGCTTCAAATTCTATCAGTTACCCTTCGTAATAGTCACTCGGGATTGGTTTTCCTTGATTCTTGTGGGACATTGTTGTGTAGAAATGTATGTATGGAATGTTGAGACGGCGCTATATGGCGTCAAGGTGGCAAGATGACGACTTTGTCCCTCACCAGGGTTATCTCTGGTTTGGGCTGATAAAGCAGACGTTGCTCAGGGTTATCACTGAGATTGGACTGTTGCAAGTGTTGAAAGGTCCTCAGTGTCATCTTTGAGGTGTGCCTATCTTCCCGGGGTTATGTCTGGGTCTGGTACTGAGTGCATTGGTGTGACGCCGAGGTTGAAGCTGATTGCATACATTTGAAATAAGCATTTCTGGGGTTATCTCTGGAACTGCAACTTTCTTCCTTGGGGTTATCACCAAGGTGGGTAAATGCTATTCCCAGTGTTGGGACTGAGACTGGATACCTCGGGGTTATCTCCGAGATTAATCGGTCTTCTCCGGTGGAATTTCCGGTATCGGATCTTCATGCCTCGGGGTTATCTCCGAGGTTGGAATTGTTACTCCCATTGTGTGTTCCGGGGTTGAGACTGAACTTACGATAGTATCCGGACTTGACGTGAACTGTCTTCCAGGGTTATCTCTGAAAGACGAACCTGCCCTCCTGAAATATCAGTAACAGGTGTGCAGAAAATTTTGAGTGTCTACAGATATTTCTAAAAATCATGTGCTTCATTCTCGTACTAAGCATATTGAAGTAAGACATCATTTTTTGAGAGATAATGTTGCTAAAGGATTAATTAAGTTAGTATTTGTCCCTACTGAACATTAATTGGCTGATATTTTTACAAAACCTTTAAGTGATGAACGTTTTTGTACCTTGAGAAGAGAACTTGGAATATCTGTCTGTGCTTAATTATTTTTATGTGTTTCTTAAAATCAATTTTAATAATTAAAATATAAATTAAAAAAATTTATTTGATGAAGACCGTATTAGTATTCTGCTCATAGACATCTAAGGATTATATTAATATGGAAATTTTTAGCTTAATTAAATATTTAACTTAAATATATATTCGTAAGATATAAATATTTATTTAACTAAGCTAATACAAATTTGATCTTATGTGGGATATTATATCTTATCAATATATGAAATCAAAAAATAAGGTAAGGAGGGGTAATGTTGGAAACTTACTGAAATGTTTTTAGCGCGAACTGGGTATACCAAAAGACTCTTCTGAGTTTTATCTCTTATAGCTACTTTGCTAATTTCTTCTTTCTTTCCCAGCATATTTTTTCCATCTATTTATCTCTCTTCGTACTCCATCTTCCCTCTTACAATCTAGGGTTTTCAAAGAGATTCTCATTCTAAAACTTGTGGAGGACATGTGTTTAACATTGGAAGAGAAGCGATTCAGAGGAAGAAGGATATCCCTAGTCACTCCTCACGAGCTACTAGGCGCACGAATCTGCTTATTAAGCGAACCTCAACTAATTTGGGGTATTGTCGAAGGAATTTATGAAGAGGAAAGGTAATTATTCGCGTTTGAAGGGGAAGTCGACCGAAACCATTACCATCCCCGATTCTTCTTCCTCTGACCCACTGATTTCATTTCTTCCTCCATCACATAGTACTCCTCTAATCTTTACATCTTCTACATATGTTATGCGATTTCAGAATCTTATGGAAAATAAAACAATTGTTTTTGGGAAATCTGTTGATCAAGCTCTATTCCAACAAATTGGGGTTACATCCTTATTTCAAAATATTAATCTCTCTGCTATATTGTTTCCTCCCAAATCTGCATATCCAACGTTGATCAAACAATTTTTTGGGAATATGTCTGTCCAGGATGATGTGATAAAAACTTTTGTTAAAAATAAAACATTGATAATCGATTCTGCTATATTGGGCTCCATTCTTATTATTTTGTGCTCTGGTTTTTTTCCTTTCACGCTAAAGGGACCTTTAGAGTTTGAAAATTTAATTGTCCTTGAATAGTTAAGGATTGTGAAAGAGTGTTCTTCTACTGAATTTATTGGGTTACCAACTATTATTGAAACTACTCTTTTGAATAATGTTATTCATAAACTCATTCGTGCTAATTTAGTACCTAGGAATGGGGGTAGATCCAATATAACTTATCAAGACTTGATTCTCTCTGCTTTAATCATATATGGTACTAAGTTTAATTTTGCCTTGCTTATGATTAAGCACATGGAAAGTCGTTTGACAAACAAAACAAAATATTTTCCTTATGGGGGTTTCATAACCAAAATTCTTGCACACTTTGGGATTTCTTTTGTCAATGAAGAAGTTGTACAAATTTCTGATAACATTGATAAATATATCTTGATGCAATCAAAATTGAAAGTGAATTCTAATGGAATCTTGTCTTGGGATGTTGAAAAGATTCCTACTTAATGTTCTATTCCTCATACTTCAACTCCTATATCTCCACATTCTTCTCTTATTCATAATTCTGCCTTACCAGAATCATCTGATCTTAATCCTCCTTTGAATGATCAATTTTCTGCTCTTTGTTAACTAGTACAAGATATGGGATCTCGGTTTGACTCTGCTCTTCAATCAGTTTCAAAACAAATTCAAGAGTTAAACGAAAAATTTGATAATGTTTCAGAAAGGATGGAAGTTTTGGTATCTCATCACAATGACTATGTGGTTAAGATTCAAGAGTTTGACAAGAAGCTTGTTTAAGTTCTCTTTGAATCTGTTACTGATGAAGCTGCATAACTCCCTTCTTTTTGATAATGCTAAAGGGGGAGAAGTGTATGGGATAAGGGAGGATAAGGTTTTAAGGTTTTACGGTTTTAAGATGACTGTGAAGAAGGTTTTATGATGACTGTGAAGATGCTACTACTGTGATTCTTTTTGATACTATTGGTTACTGACTATTTTGAGATATGATATTATTTTGGGATATATTGTATTTGAAAGTCATTTGTTAGTTATGTGGATGTTATCTGTTATAATGATATGATATCTATTTGTTGCATGTTGAATATCATTTTGTGCTTATTTATTTGTTTTCTGTTAGATATTATATCTGACTTCTTTATTTGTTATTTGTTTCCCTATTTGTTATGGATATCTTATTCGCATAAATTTAGGGGATCATATATTTAGGGGGAGCATATAAATAGGATAATATTTTGTCATCAACAAAAAAGGGGAGAATGTTGGTATTTATAATTTTAATGATGTCAAATATTATTAGATGGATTTTTGTTATTAATTATTTTTTCCAGTTGGCCCAAATTTAGTCTATCTATTCTATAGGAGTCTTCAGAAGCTTTTCTTTCTTGGCAGGGTCCACATCAGTTAGTGACTATAAGGAGTCTTCAGAAGCTTTTTAACTATTGGGTCTTATCTTATCTCCTTGTTGCTCCTGTTTAAAATAGTTGACTGGATATAGAGTTTCTTTCCTTTATTTCAGCTACTTCAAATTCAAATAACTGGTGCAGATTACTTCTTATCTTTTTTGTTATACAAATCTGCTGAAATCATGTTGTATTCTAACGGGGCTGAGATTTTTTAGCTAACATTTTTTATAGTCGTTGTTTGTTTTGTTATATATACTCCTTCTCTTCTGCTGAACAGGAACATCTCTGAAACCTACAATCAAGTTGAAATACTACATCAGAGCACTTCAATTGCTTTACTCCAGCCATTTATTGTAGTCTATTATATTCTTTTGTGCTAGAAATCTGTTTTACCTTCCAAACTCATTCATTGTAAATCGAAGTACTCAAGAATAGTTTTTGTCTTGAGGTTTCTTATTTAGTTAGTCTATTCATAGAAGTCTTCAAGAGTCTCAAAAGTGAGAAGAGGTGCAGATGTGTACAAGTTACAAAGGTGCAAAAAGGGGGCATATGTGTCCAACATCATATTTGAGGCTTCTTTGTAACATAGAGTTATCTTTTGTATTGATGTTTAAATTATAATAAAAAGAGTCTCAAATCCTAGTTGGGATTGGACGTGGATTAGGCTACTAGATAGAGGATAGAGGCTGAACCACGTAAAAAATCTTGGTGTCTTTACGTTTATGCACTTCTCCTTTCTGTGTTTCATTTCTGGGTATTTTGCTTTATTAATACAAATCCAGACATTAAAGCAGACATGTATAGTTGTCTGATAACATTGAACGAAGAACATAAGTTAAAGTAGACACTAAAGCAGGTGTAGCTGTCTATATTAAACTGTTAGATTTGTAATATTCAAGAACGCAATCAAATTGCATAAAAATGCGGAAACGTGTAAAATCAGAGTTTATAAAAATTTACAAACCATATACCCGGATCACCCTTTATGCATAATTATTAATTAAACGAAAAAGGTGAATATGAAACATACCCTTGAAGATCCGAGCTTCCTCAGGTACTAGTTCACCTCCAATCTTTTTCGCGTTCAACTTGAATCCACCGGGTTTGGTTCCTTCCTTTGATCAACGTTAGCCACCCAAGTGTTTGGCCTCTAGAGGTGATCCACCAAGGAAAAAGAATTTTCAAGAAGAAGGGGTGGTTGGCTAAACCCTAGTTTTTCTATCTCTATAGAAAAAGGCGTACTCTCCCAACTATTGGAATTATTACGTAGTCTTGATATCTGATATAAGACTCCTCTTATAAAGATATCAAGTAACCCTATTAAAATAAGGTATTATTTAATTAAACTCTTTTAATTAAATGGGCTCCCTAATCTTATTAGGGATAATTAATTAAACTCCTTTAATTAATTTTCCCTCCTAATCCTATTAGGAATAAATGAGAGTACTTATATTAAATTAATTCCTAAACTCTTTTAGAAATTAAAATAATAATAATTGTAATAATATTAATAAGACTCCTCTTATTAATTTATATTTAATATTTCTAAAATATTAAATAATAATATTAAGCTATTTAATTTATTCTATCACCATAGATTAAATTAATATATACTTAATATATTATTACGATTATGCCATTAACTTCTTAAATAATTATTCTTCCTTTTATGGTGTGACCCTTTAGGTTCTCCATATTAAACCGGTTGTGAATAAATCAATTAGAACAATTCTAATCTTATTTAAATAAATAAATTAAACAATTAATTTATTTAAATAAATAATATTTATTCTACAA
The DNA here is from genome assembly GCA_020205615.1 of Panax quinquefolius. Classification (NCBI taxonomy): domain Eukaryota; kingdom Viridiplantae; phylum Streptophyta; class Magnoliopsida; order Apiales; family Araliaceae; genus Panax; species Panax quinquefolius. The sequence goes on along the minus strand of CM035169.1, from coordinate 73,877,437 downwards.
TAGGGATAAGCCTCCCTAGCGATCAACAACTTTCCAGATAATATAGATTTCAACATTAATCATAAAAGAACCTTTGAGTAAATAGTTACCGACAATTCAATGATCTTCCACCATACAATGTCCCAATTAAATATAAGACATGGAATTTCACAAGTCTTATTTTATTTAATTATATGTATTTCGACTCTTAAATGCACAACTCCAAATAATGCAAATTGGAAACTCCTTTCTAATTTCATTCGCATTTAGCCAAGGACTCTTTGGGTTGTCATTTATTGAATCACATAGGACATTTCTCTTCTTTTAATAGAAGTGGTAGATTCTTTATTGATTATACATTATCTCCATGTATAACTTATTATACCCAAGCATACCCTTTGATATACCTTAAGGGTCTTAAGGAATAAGTCAAAGTATAACTCATCATACACAAGATACTATGATGATCTCAAGTCCAAGGATCACTTGTACTACTATCACTACAAGAATTCCTATTATCGATGCAAGTAAAACTCCATTAGGTATTCCTTAGCGAGCCAACGTTCGGTGAACTTATTCTCTAATAAGCACCTACATACTTGCTTTAGTGTCTCCACACAAATGATCATGAGATCAATCATCCTCATCCAATGAGCAAGCAACGTATGTACCAATCTATTCGGATTCACTAATCCCCAATTTAGTAATCCAATGATTGGGAACTATTTTAGTTTTAAGCTTTCTAAGAATTTAGATCTCATTAGAATGATCATCATCATTATTCTAAAAGCATTGCTTAAAACTATGGGTTTATCACATATTATAAAAACAAAGATCATGTAGATAATTAAAAGCCTTTAATAAATAAATACTTTTTATTAATAAATGAATAAGATTGTTACAAAGTATATGCTTTATCATCAAACATGATTGACTTGTGTGCATACTACTTTCAATCTCCCACTTGCACTAAAGCCAATCGTCATGGTATCCCATACTCTTCTTTTCTAAGTGACGATTATCCTGCTGTTGGATAAGCTTGGTAAATGGATATATAATGTTGTTCATGAGAGTCCACTATCTCTATAGTGATTTCCCATCTTTCAATGATTCTAATAATCAAATGAAAGTGCCACAACAATGTTTAGATCCAAGATGAGACTTAGGAACTATTCCTAGTTCTGTAATGAACTTTTAATCCAAACAATCAACTTGCAGCTTCATTTATAGCTATATACTTTGTCTTTATCACTAAACCAAAGAACTCTTTCTTTGTTTGGAACCTTTCCAATTCACTGCACCACTGTTCAAGATAACGATTTACCTTAAAGTGGATTTTTCTGTCATCTTGGTCTGTCTGAAAAACTTGAGTCTGTTAAGCCCTCTAGTTTTAATTTAGACCCACCATGAATATGATCACATCCTTAGTGTCGGTCAAGCATTTTAAGATGTTTTTCACTGACTCGTGGTGAACTTCTCCATAATATGACTGATCAACATCAGGTCTCGTATATTTCATTGCATACATGATAGTCACTCATGCGACCTCTCTTTTCAGGAGTCTGTGGGGACTATTAAGAGAGATACACTCCATAGCTCATCTACATGAGACATCTCTTGGAGTTTTCCATGCTAAACGACTTTAGCATCAAATGAATATACGTTCCTTGGGTTAAGTCGAGCATCCTCTTGTATCTATCTATATAGATTTTATCCCCAATTAAGATACTCTTCCCAAACTATTCATGGAGGAATGTTTAGACAACTTTATCTTTACTGATTGTAGCATTGATAAGTTATTCCTCATCCGTAGTATATCAACATATAGTACTAGGAATGTCACGATGCTCCCATCGACCCTTTTTTACACACTAGGTTCATTCTTATTTTGATAAAATCAAACTCTTTTGATTGCCTCATCAAAACGAATGTTCCATATTTGAGAAACTTGATTCAATCCATTTCTCCGAAAGTGTCTACAACACTTACCTCATCGTATGTAATTGGATCATCATCTTCTATGATGTGTACCTCATCATCATCATCTATGATGAATCCATACCTCCTGTGTATCTTCTTAGACTATTCGATTTACGATTGGTTGTGGTATAATAGGTCTATCTACAGGTTCCTCTTATTTGACTTATAGTGTTTTGTGGTTCTTGAACTCTTCAAGATCTATTATCCTCCCACTAGCCCCTTTTAATGATAAACACCTTTATCTTAGAAGGCAGCGTGTTTCGTAATAAACACCTTTTGCTATGTAGGATTATAGAACATATGCCCTAAACTTACTTTAGGATGTCCCACAAATCTGTACATGTCAAATCTTGTCCCAAGCTTATCCTTTTGAAACCTTTTCACATAAGTTGGAACCCCTTATCTTAACAAACTTAAGATTAGGAATCCTCCCTGTCCATAACTTTTATGGAGTCTTGAAATTTGGATTTTGAGGTTACCTTTTAAAAGTAGATATGCTGACCATTTCTAGGACATGACCCTAGAAGGATACTGGAATATCGGTAAAATCATTATGGACCACACCATGTCCAACAAGGTACGAATTTTCCATTCAGATACATCAATCAATTATTGCGTATCAGGATGTTTCCATTATGAGAAAACCATTTGAGATGATCTAGAAACTTATTGCTCAAGTATTTATTCCTTGATCTAATCAAAGAATTTTAATACACTGCCAATTTGTTTCACTTCTGAATTCTTTGAACCTTTCAAATAATTCACACTTGTATTTCAACAAATACATACATTCAACTCTTTGAATGATCATCTCCTTTTCTTATACTAGTTTGTTCAATATGCAAAATTATTTTCATGTAAGTCAACTATACAAAATTTATTAAGTAATATTCCAGTTCTATACAAAACATTATTATTATAAATAGAACAACAATTGTTCTTAATTATAATACCAAAGATTTCATTGTCCAACAATAAAATGGAAATAATATTTTTAACAAGAACTGGAATACAATAACAACTTATTGACTTAATAGATTTGCCCGTAAGCATTGCTAAACTATAAGTTTCAATGGCTAATATGGCAACCTTTGCTACATTTCCCGCACATAGGATTACTTATATTTGTTTAGCTTTCTACTTCTGCTTGGTCCCTTCATAAATCTATATTTATGATAACCAAAGTCGGTATCCAATACCCAAGTAGAACCTTGACTTAAAGAAAAATTTATTTTAAATTATGAACAAAATTGTATTTATAACTGAAACTTCACTAAGCTTCTTTTGGTTAGCCTCAGCAAGATGCTCCTTGCAGTTTCTTTCCAGTGTCCAGGCTTATTGCAGTGGAAGCATACTCCTTTGCTATCCGTATCAGTTTTGTTCTTATTATCCTTTGTTTACGCCTTTCTATATACCTTCTTTGAATCGTTCTTCTTTTCAGAAGATCCTTTGCCCCTACCCAAGAAGACTTGATCTTTCTTGGTGGAAAGTGACTCTCAACATTTTTCAATATGTTAAGCAAATCAGCAAGGCTGATATCTAGCTTATTCATATGAAAAAATTCACAACAATTGTGAAATGAGTCCGGGAGTGAGTGCAAGATCAAATCTTGGCTCAACTCTCCATCCATGACAAAACTCGTTGTCCTAATTGATCAATCAAATTGATAATGTTAAGGACTTTTATCTGCATCTTTGTAGTGTCATCGATCATTCTAGATCGGAAGAGCTCCTTAGATATCTCGATATCTATCGCCCCACTTTCCTCACCATCAACTACTTGATGTGTGGGGAATATAGTAAAAGCATCCATAGTTTCATCCGTTTGAAGCTCGTTACTCATGGATGCGAGCATGATGCATTGAGCCAATTGTGCATCATTTTGCCACTTTCTAAAAGTAGCAATCTCTTCCTCGAGGCATTATGCGCAACCATTGCGAGGATAGGCGACATAAGGACATAAGATAGCTTTTTCAACTATGAGAACTATTCTCAAATTCCTTAACCAATCCGCTTTAATTGGCCTCAGTTAATTTAGCATCTAATATGCTTCGTCATCGATAGTAATTTTAGACATTGTAAAATTTCGTAAATGAATTTGTAATTAACAACATTTTAACATATATTCTTTTATTAATTACCAAAATAATTTAGGTCTTGTTTTAAATTGGTATCTCCCACTATTTTCTTCAAACTATATTACCTCACTTATATAGTTCTAAGCAAAATCTAATTAAAGATTTGTTAGTGAGAATAAGGATCTCATTTCAAATGTATATAGCCTTGTGGTGACACAACAAACTATATATAAATAAATAGGTAGACAACTTTTGTCAATTACATCAACTATGCAACTCCTTTTCTTTTGCCTCTTAGATTATTTTGATCAAGTGGTGGCACATCCGAATCAAAATTATCCAAGTTAAGTCCGACCTAGCACTCCATATATTCAAAAAAGAAAAATATCATCCTTATGGTGACACAACAAAACAATATTGTTCAATTTTCTTTATAAGCATCAAATGTGATAAATTAATATCTTAAATACTTAATACTTGCCTTGTGGTGACACAACAAACTCATATTAAATATTTAATACTCTATTAATTTTATCATGCTAGAAGGCGACGTTCGATATTCCAAATATCTTTGAACGCTTAGGACTTAATATAAAAATTGAGGGGTTTGTTATTAATTTGTCTCATCTTGTTTAGTGCGCATGCACATATATATATAAAATACGCATCATATTAATTAACATGCGAAGCATGTTTTGCATAATATATAATATATATAGTATAAGCATGCACATATAGAATACTATATTCTACCCGGATTGATTATGGACTTTTATTCTAGTTTGGTTCACTAGAGCCACCAAGTGAACTAAAAGGTCAAACCCTAGGGTGCAAGAAATAATATTTAAATATAACTATTACATTTAAACTTAGGGCTCTATTACAAACGGGTCTTCAAGCTCCTTGCTTTCCTTGATCTCCAATTTTTCAAAATTAATTCTAACTATTCCTATTACAAAATTATTTAAAATAAATAGAAATCTTGATCGTGATCAAGGGAAGTACATAGGAGAGAGAAAGAATTTACATTAAGAAAAATTAGAGAAGACGAGGTAATGCTGAGACCCCATTTAATAAAACTCATACATTCATGCATCCAACTAAAATAAAATCCAATCACATTGGTCAATAATCCATAATCAATCCCATTTATTATCATACACATCACCATATGCATCAATAAATAACATTCATCTTATGAATAATAAACATTCAATATATATATTGATATCATTTAATAGGCAAAATTAGTTAGTATAAAATCTAATTTTGAATCAAAATAAACTCCTTTATTTTAATCCAAATTTAAATCAAAATAAAACTATTTTAATTTAATTTATCCAATTTTGAATAAAATAAACTATTTTATTTTAATCAAAATCTTTAATCAAAATAAACTCCTTTATTTTAATTAATTATGGAATCCAATTCCATGTAAAAAAAATTATTAAAGGAAACACGAATTCTTTTCCTATTCACAAATAAACTCCTTTATTTTGAATAATATGAAATCTTATTTCATATTTAAATAAACTCCTTTATTTAAGGAAACATGGATTCTCTTTCCTATTCACAAATAAACTCTTTTATTTTGAATAATATGAAATCTTATTTCATATCTAAATAAACTCCTTTATTTAAGGAAAGATGGATTTACTTCCCTATTCACAAATAAACTCCTTTATTTTTGAAAAAATAAAATCCAATTTTAACTCCAATTAGTTATCATGGAATCCAATTCCAACTCTAATTAGTTAGCATGAAATTTTAATTTTAAAATTAAAATAAATTTTATATTTTAATATTAAAATAAACTTTTTATTTTAAGATTAAAATAAATTATTTATTTTAATTATAAAATTATTAAAATTATTATTATATATATATATATATAATTAATATTACTAGTAATATATATTATATATATAATATATATAATAATCATCCTTATAAATCTTTGGTAACTTTTACAAAAGCAGATACAACGTTAATTAATATATATATATATATATATATATATATATATATATATATATATATATATATATATATATATAATAAAAACGTTAATTGATTACAAGCATGTGAATATGTAACTTTGATAACTTTATATATATATTACGGTAATATAATATATATTATATATATAATAACCGTAGTAACCTTTTCCTTTCTTTTTTTTTATAGCACGTGTACCTTTTTTTTTTTTTTTTTTTTTTAATAAATTTTATACAATAAAATTATGCCCAATTAAATTGTTCTAAACACATATCAAATTAAAACAATTAATAATTCGCATAAAGGTTTGGCTCTAATGCCACTGTTAGATTTGTAATATTCAAGAACGCAATCAAATTGCATAAAAATGCGAAAACGTGTAAAATCAGAGTTTATAAAAATTTACAAACCATATACCCGGATCACCCTTTATGCATAATTATTAATTAAACGAAAAAGATTAATAAGAAACATACCCTTGAAGATCCGAGCTTCCTCAGGTACTAGTTCACCTCCAATCCTTTTCGCGTTCAACTTGAATCCACCAGGTTTGGTTCCTTCCTTTGATCAACGTTAGCCACCCAAGTGTTTGGCCTCTAGAGGTGATCCACCAAGGAAAAAAAAAATTCAAGAAGAAGGGGTGGTTGGCTAAACCCTAGTTTTTCTATCTCTATAGAAAAAAGCGTACTCTCCCAACTATTAGAATTATTACATAGTCTTGATATCTGATATAAGACTCCTCTTATAAAGATATCAAGTAACCCTATTAAAATAAGGTATTATTTAATTAAACTCTTTTAATTAAATGGGCTCCCTAATCTTATTAGGGATAATTAATTAAACTCCTTTAATTAATTTTCCCTCCTAATCCTATTAGGAATAAATGAGAGTACTTATATTAAATTAATTCCTAAACTCTTTTAGAAATTAAAATAATAATAATTGTAATAATATTAATAAGACTCCTCTTATTAATTTATATTTAATATTTCTAAAATATTAAATAATAATATTAAGCTATTTAATTTATTCTATCACCATAGATTAAATTAAATATACTTAACATATTATTACGATTATGCCATTAACTTCTTAAATAATTATTCTTCCTTTTATGGTGTGACCCTTTAGGTTCTTCATATTAAACCCATTGTGAATAAATCAATTAGAACAATTCTAATCTTATTTAAATAAATAAATTAAACAATTAATTTATTTAAATAAATAATATTTATTCTACAATAGGATAAGCCTCCCTAATGATCAACGACTTTCCGAGATAATATAGATTTCAACATTAATCATAAAAGAACCTTTGAGTAAATAGTTACCGTATAATTCAATCCTTCCACCATACAATGTCCCAATTAAATATAAGACATGGAATTACTTGTCAAGTCTTATTTTATTTAATTATATGTATTTCGACTCTTAAATGCACAACTCCAAATAATGCAAATTAGAAATTCCTTTCTAATTTCATTCGCCTTAACTAAGGACTCTTTGGGTTGTCATTTATCGAATCACATAAGACATTTCTCTTCTTTTAATAGAAGTGGTAGATTCTTTATGATCATACATTATCTCCATGTACAACTTATTATACCCAAGCATACCCTTTGATATACCCTAAGGGTCTTAAGGAATAAGTCAAAGTATAACTCATCATACACAAGATACTATGATGATCTCAAGTCCAAGGATCACTTGTACTACTATCACTACAAGAATTCCTATTGATAGACAAGTAAAACTCCATTAGGTATTCCTTAGCGAGCCACGTTCAGTGAACTTATTCTCTAATAAGCACCTACATACTTGCTTTAGTGTCTCCACACAAATGATCATGAGATCAATCATCCTCATCCAATGAAAGAAACAACGTATGTACTCAATCTATCCGGATTCACTAATCTCCAATTTAGTAATCCAATGATTGGGAACTATTTTAGTTTTAAGCTTTCTAAGAATTTAGATCTCATTAGAATGATCATCATCATTATTCTAAAAGCATTGCTTAAAACTATGGGTTTATCACATATTATAAAACAGCATCATGTAGATAATTAAAAGCCTTTAATAAATAAATACATTTTATTAATAAATGAATAAGATTGTTACAAAGTATATGCTTTATCATCAAACATGATTGGCTTGTGTGAATACTACTTTCATAAACCTGTAGCAGAAAATTTCAAAAAAAAAATCATCATTTATCACTTTTAGCTTAAACACATATTCACCCCCTCTAGGTGTGCGTATTTACTAAATTACACTAACACCCCCTAAGTAACTGCAAGCTAGTGCCCCAGCGACAACAACCAACCTAGGCACGCGAGGGAACATCCTAAGCCCATGCGTTAGCGCGCTAGCACCCAAGCAGTAACAAGTCAGTCCCATAATTTATATCCTTCACTTTTCACACCTTTTGCTAACAAGAGCAACATCTTTTGCCTGGGTCTTGTAGAGAAATTTATATCCTTCACTTTTCACTTCCATAATTTATAAATTTTATAGTTTTAAGTTTTATATTTTTATCATTTAATATTTTAGAATTAAAAATTGTAAAGAAAAAAAAGGGTGAGGCACAGCCTAAGCCTGGACCAAGCTTGTCCTGGCCTAATTTGTGACGACCCGAAAATTTGGGTTGTCCAGAATTTAAGTTTAAAGAATTAGTTATTAATAAAAGGAATTTTATTAATACTATTATGTGTTATGTGTTTGTTAATCATTCTATAACCTAGGATAATTATAAATTGGGAGGATTCTGGCTACGAGCTAGACTGAACGAATAAGAATTTACAAGACAAAAATCAAATTTTTTTGGGAAAAAAATATTTTTTGGGGAAAAAGACGAAATAGGCACTATTCACCTGACAAAACCCTAAGGGTTAGGGTTTGAATAACCTAGGCCATTTCGAGAGTTCGGTATGTCGAAATGACATTCCGTCGAAAGATTTGACGATAATATGTTGTGAAAAGTTAAATAAGTCGATAATATGTTTTTCTCAAAAAGCGTGCAGAAATCGGACTAAAATAAAAATGATGAAAAGTACTGCTATGTACTTTTCACTCATTTAGTTACGTTAGGGTAAAATGTGAAGGAAAACGCTCAACGTCGAAAAGTGTTTTTCAATTATTCGAATATCCGAAGAATACGTAAAAATTGGTCGGTAAAGGAAAGACGAAATATCCAAAAATATTTGGATTAGGGAATCATGATTTTTAACCGCTTGACAAAAAACCGAAGAGCGGAAGCACAAAGCTTCCAAGGGAAGCTACGTGAATAGTAAGGAGGTGGGAATAGTAAGGAGGTGTGAATAGTAAGGAGGATGGGGGGCAAAATGACTAAAATACCCCTAGCTTGGAAATTCTATAAATAGGAAGCTTGAGCTCTTTATTTTGGGATTTTGAAAATCCTCCAACTTGAGAGAGAGAGGTCGGATGAGAAGGAGAAGGAGGAGGAAGAGCTTACTCGTGTGCAAACTTTGTCCGACGGGAGGAGATTAAAGGAGAACGATAATCCGAAACTTGGTCTTTTTTTTAAATTTCTTTAAGTTCTATGTTTAAAAACATAACTTAATAGGATTAAGAAGTAAAAGAAGATTGGAATGATTTCATATGGTTGAAATCATAAGAAAAATGAAGATATAAGAAATTAAAGTTTAGTAAATAAATTTCTTAATGAAGTTGTTGGTCGAAAAATCGATCACTAAACACGCGCAAGTATAAGCAGTCTAACAAGTAATACAGTGATAAGGAGTGTGTCGTACCCATGAGGAACTATGAGTAATATTTACCAAATACCGACTATGCATAGCTAAAGTCTTATTCGAACAACAGTAAATGGAAGTGTGATTAATCTAGTTAACTAATTAACAAAGCAAGTGTGACACCCCCAAATCCGGGTACTTCGATTCCACGGGATTTGGTGTTCACTGTACAAATATCATCTATCTATCTACCCATAATAAATTCAAACCATGCAATAGATAGAAATAAAATCTTCCCTTTAAAGGGTTACAACATTTGAATCATAAACATAATCCCAGGTTATACTAACCTTAAACATCTGTGCGGAATCATAAACAAATAAGTCTTAACAACATCATTAAATCAAGTCTTAAACAAAATACATCATCATATAAACAACAAGTCTTTATCACTTGCTAACTTTGCCCTTGCCTTTACTAGTGGAAGGTTCATCAGTTCTTTCATTCTTAACTGCAATGTTATTAATAAGCAAGATTGAGCACTATTGCCCACAAGTATAACGATGAAATAATAGTATAATAACATGCGAGTGAATCAAAGACATTTGAATAAAAGCTCAACTTTTGAATCAAGAATGAATAACAAGAATCAAAAGATTTCTGAGGGTCATAAGACCTTGAACTATGTCCTAGGTTATCAAGGGTTATACTTGAAACCTTTAACAGTCATAAGACTATGGACCTTTCTACTGTACTTTGGGGGATCGCCCTTAGTACCATACTGTGCACAATATCTTAACGCTAACGCATAAGTAAATCCCTTTGCAGGGTTGTTCATCTCAGTTTGACATTCGAGTCCGCACCAAAGGAAGTTTGGTTTGGGTAATTCAATAAGGGTTCTGAAATTTAGAACGTTCATCAACTAAGGACTAGTTGAATCAATAAAGTTCACTAGTCTAATAAGGTTCAACAATAATGATATTCAATTTGAATAATAATCTTAAAAAGTATACAATAGGACAATTATTGTATAACTGAATCATGCTTTGAAAAGATAATCAATCTTTAATATAACATTTGAACTTGAATAATAGTAATGATAGTTTACTCGAGGTAAATAATAAACTTGAACAATAATGACAAGTAGGGTTAGGAAACTTGCCTCGTGCATAGATTACACTTTAACTAAGCACGTTTTTTGAATTTAATCCTACATACCATTCACATTCACAATACCAATTAATTATAACTTAACTAATCATCATAAACTCATTCTCTTTGTTTACTTTGATTATTGACTATACTTAGTCAAATTACCACTTTGTCACATAATTTATACTTCGTGAATATCAATCTAATTATGTATTCAATAATTCAATCCACATGCAATTATGTTATTTACATGTTAGGCAACTATTTTAACATCTCATTATACTTCTAACATGTTTACATGTTCATTAAATTAATTTACTAACACATTGTTAGACTTAAACATTTTAAAATTTACATTTCTGAACTTTCTAGAGAGTGGCATGGCCACACTTTTATACTGATCGATTCTTCACATGGCGCATGGCTGCGGACTCTTAAGCTATTTGGCGCACCAGTAGTCTTCATGACTCAAGACTTGGCGCGGTGGTGGCATGGCTGGCATGGGACTTGATTACAGAGTTGGCCCCATGACGAAAACTCCAGACTTTGATTCCCAGTTCGCGAAGAACACAGAGTTCAGCAAAAAGGACACAAATGATCATTAATTTCACTAAATTAACATACCCACATGCAATGATTTATACATAATCATTACCCAACATCTATAAAGTGATTTTAACCCATTAAAACATATAATCACAGAATTAAAATCTATAATTTCGCTGACTTTGATGTTCTTGAAGGTTTTGAAAATAAAATATGAAAATTGACACTACGGATTCGTTATAACACCGAATCTGTTCATTTAAACTTTGGTCTCTTTGTATCAACATGCATAATAATATACGAGTGTAAAATTTAGGGATAATATATGATCAACACATGAAATACCACGTATAAGGCCATATGGCCTTTACCCAAACTCTGTAATTTTGTAGAAATCATATAATACGTATTTTCATGAAACTGCTGTTATGGTTTACAAAATATATATAATTAAATACGATTTGATAACATCTCAACCTATATATGCACATAAGCCTTACAATTTCCCATCATAGAGACTTTACAAAAAACTGTGAAAGCCATTTTTATCAAAACTTGAATACGTGAAATTTAGAATTTGGGAAGGAGAGATTACCCTGAGAATAAAGTATATATATGTAGGCTTAGATTCTTTCTTCAATCACTGAGTTCTCACAAAATCCTCTGAACTCTCTCTTGAATTTCTCAATCTCTCTCTCTCTGTATCTCTAAACTTAGCCAATAATAATAAAAAGAAAAGGAAAGGAGAATACGTAGAAATATCAACTAAGCCTTTATGCGCAGAGTTGAGGTCAGTTGCTCCATACGTGGTTTAACTGCCCTCAACTCCCCTTAAGGCCTCATTTGGCTAGCCTTAAAGGCTTATACCCAATTAATTTAATAAACTCATTTATCATATAGTTTAAATCATGTCACACCCACTTGCACAACAAATCAAATATCTTATTTAATTTAATATAAATATAATATAATAATTTCTCATAAATTCACATAGTCATATAATTAATTTTCTCATTAATAAATAATATCAAATTATTAACTCTCTAATTAATAATTAAATTAATTAAATAACATCATGCTTAATTAAATATTTCATTTAATTCAATAAGCTCACATAATTGCATATTTGAATAATAATTATTCTATACATTAATTTAATAAATGTAACACATATAATTAAATTAATCTACCATAATTGCATCAACTAATTATTAAATCTAATAATTAAATCATCAAAAATATTTATTTAATTCAATAAATATTAAAATTAATTTACAAAAATCTCGATTCATCACATCTTTCCCCCTTAAAAGGATTTCGTCCCCGTAATCACGACTCGATCAATAAATTTGACCGTTATATTCTCCCCCTTACAAAGATTATGTCCCCAAAATAAACACACATAATTAAGTAAATAAATGAGGGTAATTCTTCATCATATTCTCTTCGAGTTCCCACGTAGCTTCTTCAGCGTTGCGGTTCCTCCAAATTACCTTAACAGAAGGTATAACTTTATTTCTGAGAACTTGTTCTTTTCGGTCGACAATTTGAACGGGGATTTCTTTGTAAGATAAGTCTTTCTCAAAATGCAGGGGTTCGTATTCAATTACATTCTTGTAATCGACTTTGTAGGGTCGTAACACAGAAACATGGAAAACGTTGTGGACATTCTCGAGTGATGGAGGTAAGGCTACCTTGTACGCGACTTCTCCGATTTTACGCAATACTTCAAAGGGTCCAATAAATCTTGGGCTCAATTTTCCTTTCTTTCTGAATCTGATCTTCCCCTTCCAGGGAGAGACCTTCAAGAAAACATAACTTCATGATTCAAACTCGATATTTTTACGATGTGGATTAGCGTATTTCTTCTGTCGATCTTGAGCCGCTACCAGTCGTGCTCGGATCACTTTGACTATTTCTACTGTCTGTTGTACCAATTCTGGCCCTAGCAATTGTCTCTCACCAACTTCATCCCAGTAAAGCGGAGTTCTGCACTTTCTGCCGTATAACGCTTCGTAAGGCGGCATGTCAATACTAGCGTGTTAACTGTTGTTGTAGCCGAACTGTGACGCCCCCAAATTCGGGTACTTGAAACCTGAACTCGGTGCTTCACGATACCATTCTATAAGCTGACTAATACTAATAATAATAACAATAATATTAAATTCAAACTTAATTTATATATGCATCAAAGTTTATCTCCCAGGTACGAGACCTTAAAGTACATTCCTTACAATACATGATATTATTATATATATCATTGTCTTAATAATATAAAACTATTACAGCAACTACCACAAATCTTATTCGATTAGCTTTCCTTTTCCTTTGTTTCTGCTTGAGCTTTCTGGTTCTTCAAACTTAACTAAAAATATTTAAATTAAGCAAGGATGAGCATTTGAGTTGTAAAACCCCAACTTTTTTTGAATAAAGATGAATTTTCTATAAATATTATTTTTGAATATTATGGAGTGAAATTGAAATAATAGTTGTGGGTAATATTTATAAATTTTACAAAGTATGCAAGTTGTTATATAATATTCGATTGGTCGGGGAATATTCGTTTTAACAGGGAATATTAGTACAACGGCACAATCATTGGTGGACCCCACAACGAAATTATTATCGGATTGAGAAAACGACAAAAATACTTTATGAAAATAACGGCGAAAGTTTTACCGTTAATTGTTGAAACACCCGGTGTTAAAAGTACAGTAATACGCGTGGTTGTATAGTAGCACACGGTATTAATTATTGATGCTTAAGTGATAAGTCACTCAGTTTTATTGGTATTATTAATGTAATAATATATAAAATCTTTTTATATAAAACAGAATACTTTTATAAAGTTATTCTATAAATAGAATATATTATATTCTATTATGCATAGTATTGCATAGTGTCTGCATAGTGTTTTGCATAGTAAAATCTTTTTATATAAAATGAATACTTTTATAAAGTTATACATTTTATTAGACAATAATTAGAATATATTATATTTTATTATATATAGTGTTTGCATAGTGCTCATATAGTGTTTACATAGTAAAATCTTTTATAAAGTTATTCGTTTTATTAGATTATAAATAGAATATAATATATTTTATTTAAAAGATTTTGCTTTTAAATATGGACCGTCGAGATTAAAGTAAATCAATCTCATTAGTTCATGAGTTAGTTACTATGCATTCCATTTTTCTATAAATAGATGCTCATTCATTCATTATTTTCTTCACGAATTCTTTGAAACTCTAGAGAGATAAACTATAGAGAGAAAGAAGAAAGTATTCTGCTACTTCACTACTTATATATCCGATTACTCTTCTTCTTAAGGTAGGGAATATTATTTGTTGTACTGTAAGGGGTGTTATTCTTTCTTATTCATGAAGAGCTGTTGTTATTCCATTTCTTATTATTTTGTTGGAATAACTCATATATACTGGCCTCACCCTATACTTGGTGACATTCTTCTATTATTCTATTGGAACATCCATGCATGTGTTTTACATCTTTGGACCTAGTAAAATCTTTATTATTATTCCATTGGAACATCTCATTCATGTGTTTTACTTTGGACTCGGTAAAATCTTATTATTATTCTGTTGGAACATCTTGTTCGTGTGTTTTACAGGACCGGTTTCATCTTTATTATTCTGTTGGAACATCCTCGCTTGTGTAAAATTTTGCACGACTCGGTTCCGTTATTATTATTCTGTTGGAATAACCTGTCTATGCGAAGTACCGCATGTATGGTGATTTCTTTTGTTATTCCATTCTTTATTATACTCAGTTGGTTAATGTTTTGACTTCTATACTCCATGAAATTAGTATAATATCCTTGATATTTGCGCTTCATCCAGTATCTTTTCATGGAAATATTCTTCTGATCATTCTTGAATTTTACTCTACAAAACAGTGTCATGCTGACAATTTGGACGTTAATAATTCCTGGATAAAATAATTCTTGAACTTGTTTTATTGAATTCTTATATCATTGTCATCATCCTCATGTTTATATTTTGTTGAAAGTCATCTGTGGCCTATAGTGCATAGATGGACTTGGTATGATTATGACCAGGGATTATTCGGTGTAATCATGACCGTAATGTTACAAATGATGTGGTAAAAGTTCTCATTGGCCCGTAGTACATTGATGGACAGTTGTTGGCATGATCATGACCATTAATGAATACACAAATATTCTTGGCCCGTAGTGCATGGATAATTGTGGTCGTGATACTAAAGAATATCCTTGGCCGTAGTGCAGGGGTGATTCGATGATGTGGAATATTTATTAAGCTGAGTCTCAGCGATAACAGTGATGAAAAACCTTTTTAATCATAAAAGATAGTAGATTTTATTTTCTACTTGACTTTTTAATGGATTGCTTGTTCATTGCGATTACACTTGATGTTTATTATATTTTATCAGTTTAACATTGTTGGAGACTAATGATAATTTATTTTGCATTATCTTAGTCATAATATTTCTTACTGGGCTAGTTGAGCTCACCCTTCCTTTCACCGTTCTCTTGTGAAATGAGAATATATTTGGGACGAGTAGGGAAGCGGAGTGATGGTCCGAGGATAGCATTAGTAGTCCCTCACTATTATGTAAAATAGTGTGATAATAATTGTAATGAGGACTCCTTTTGAGTTTGTATAATCTCTAGTAGATAATATTTGTATTCAAACTCACAGTTTATGTTTTGTCATATTGTACACGACAGTTGTATTAGTAAGTTGTATTTGAATTATGTACCATGTATTTGGCGACCCAAGATGGGTGATGTATACCTAATTTTGGGGGCGTCACGTGAGTGCCCAGCAAGTAATAGCAATTATATGTATATAAGCTGAAAGAATTTAAGTATTTTCTTTATATAACTCTTCTACAACGAATCAAAATTTGTGAAGTAATCTTAACCGATAATAATAACATAACAACCCTCTTTCAAATTTTTGAAACTACGTACTGGCTATAAATGGGGTTTAAGTGACATACTATGAACATTGTTTTCATTTTCGAAATGGTTTAGCAGAACTTCATCCGCATACCGTCATAACTTACGGACACGGGGGTGACCATCTCGTTGTGCCCTGTATTGATCAACACTACATTATAAGAACGATGTTATCGTTCACTTTGTCCGCCTTGGGCGCATAAAAGTTTTTCCATATTCGGGATGTTCATACATAGTCTTGAGTCCAAACCAAAGAAATTTGATTGGATACAAAAAGGTTTTATCTTGTTCAACAATATTCTATAATTCAACATATACGTATACGGGTAATTGACAAAGGTGTATCAACATGTGAATGAATACCATGATTATCCAAGTGGGGACACTTGTATAACCATTTATAGAAATTAACGAACAGAATATATATCTAAACTAAAATGTTGATAATCAATGAGCGTATATAATCTGTACAAGAAGAATATAATTCTGAAACATTCTTACTCATGTCCATTGCATAAAGAAAATGCAAAGGTATGATACTTTCCTGATACGCTGCTTACAGAATGCAACTTAGTTTTATCTTTTATATAATCACCTATCAGTAGTAAGATCATTTACTGATTAGAATAACATATTACAACACATAATACTTCCTATTGCAGTCAACACATAACCTAATCACATTATCACACATATCTAACCGTCATTACATCATAAACAAACAATAACACATTCAAAATATCTAAGTCTATATTAATTTCTGAAAATTGTCGGTGTATCGATAGCTTTATCGGGTAATTATAAAGTCTAAGACTCTATTCTGTATCTCAACATCCTTAAGTATCAGTCATATTATTTTAAATGACTTAGTAAACATTTATAATAATTTATCATGAATTTTCGAATATCGGAATCATAATTAAATGATTTAAATATCAAACAATTCTATTATCATTAATATTCAATTAATATTAAACTATTAATGAAACCATTACCAAAATATCAAAGTTATTTATAATAACTTAAAATATTTTTAATTTATTTATATCCTTTTAAATGATTTTTAAGTAAATAAAACTATTTTTAAACTATTTATTTAATGTAATTATTAAATAAATAAAATATCCTTAATATTACATTATTATCATTAATATTGATTTATTAATGAAATTATCCTTTAAATATTAAAAATTATATTTTATAACTTAAAATATTTTTAAACATTTTATTTTCATTTAAAATGATTTTTAAAATAATAAAATTATTTTTAAACTAAATTATTTAATATAATTATTAAATAACTTTAATATCATTAATAATAATTAATTAATGAAATTCATCACAAAATATTAAAAGTCATGGAAAATAACTTAAAATATTTTCTTATATCATAATATAATTTTAAATGATTTTTCAAGTATTAAAATTATTTTTAAATCATTTATTTAATATTATAATTAAATAAATTAAATATCTTTAATATTCCAAAAATATTAAATATTTATGAAATATATCCAAAATAATTAAAAACTAATTTTTGGACTTTAAAATAATTTTTAGGAATTTATTTTATATTTTTCATAATTAAAAACTAATTTTCCTATTTTTAATTAATTTCTAGAAAATAAAATAGGCTTATTAACAGTGGCTGAGGTGCCCTGTTTGACCAACAATATTTGTCAGATCTTGATCTTTTTGGGCAACCTAATACATAGATCTTGTAGTACTAGTGTAATACTACATGTAACAATCAATAACCATATCATACATCATCACAATCAAAAGTTATAAGCCTTCAAAGTGGCTATCAAACCTGTTCTTGACAATTCTGGGTTACCCAGAATTTCTGGTCATGGCCGGTCAACGATTTTGATGGCCTTAGATTGTGCAACGTGTTCATGTTAATTGTGTTCTAGACGTCGGGCTGTGTAGAAAAACGTACATAAAACAAGATTCAAGCAAGTTTAAAGTCTAAACATAAACAATCCAAAAGATATAAATCATCAAACTTACTGTCAAAGTTGTTATTCATTTCTGGGTTTGCCCAGAAATGAAGAACAGTTTGACTGTTCACTTTTGAGCTCTCAGATCGTGCAATCATTTTGATGTTTTTGTGATCTAAGAGTTCCAGATTGTAGACAACATGTAACACTATATATCTAATATATAAAACACATATAACAACATAAGATCAAGCAGATCTAAGCCGGTCAAAGTCTGTCCGAATCATATTCTTGATTTTTTTGGAAATTCCAGAAATCAAAATCCGTGATCATCTTAGCTAGTTTGACCAATAATTACGTCCATAATATGTGTTATTTTAGAGATCTAAGAGCATGTATGTGAAGTAAAACTAACAGGCTACAACTGTAATACAACAAATAACTAAAATAACATCAGGATTAAAATATCAAATAGTGTAAAATCCGGTCGATGTTGTTCTTGGCCACGGGTTGCCCAGAAAGGTCTATTATCTTAGGTCAGCAGATTGATTAGTGAATAACTTTTGATCTACAACAAATCTGACTCTGATTCTTTTTTGTAGATTAAAGACCACATAACAAGCTACACATAACAACTTAAAAACAACAAAAACATATAACATGTAAGGATTTATAGCCTTTGACATTCACTGTCAAATCACCAAAAAAATGAAATTTCCAGATTTTTGAAAAACATGATTTTGAGCATTTTGATGTTATGGATCTAGTAAATACCAACCCAGATCATCAAAATGGACTATAGTCAACATGTTTTAACAATAAAAATTAACATCTAACATCAAATCATAGAATTTATAGGTTAGAGCTTTTATACCTTTTCTATGAACAATTTCTTGAATCTTTGCTCCTGATTTGTTATGGGTGATGGTTGGGCTGTGTTATTAACTGATCTAGCAAGAGGATTTCGTAGGTTTGGGTTTGAAAGAATAAAGCTAAGTGTTGGTTGCACAATTAAGCCAAAATGGACACTTTCTCTCTCTTTAATTATGAAATGAAATGATTCCGTGTGCTTGTAATAGCTGATCATTGATGGGTAATGTTATAGTGCCATAGGTGAATTCTAGAATAAAGTTAGATGGCTAGATTTTGCAAGATTACTAGCAATAATACACTAATAATTCATTATTGGGACAAAAAGGGTAAAATAGTAATTTCACTTGTAATTTCAAGGGCATTCTTCTCCAAGGTGATTAAATCTAGGGTTTAATCACTAGATTGTAAATCTTACAATTACCCAAATAATTTCTAGGGTTTAACAACTTAAAATAAATAATGTAATAAAATGCTAATTAAGCACACTAATTTAAAATTAGGGTTTTTAATTAGAAAATTAGGATTTTTAAATTAGGGTTCCTTAATATCATTAGGATTCCCAATTTAACAATTAGGGATTCCTAATTAACATTTCAATTTACTAAAATAATAATTAGGGTTTTCAAATCAATAATTAGGGTTTGTCCTAATTACGGAAATTCTAATATACACAATAAAATTCATATAACGCAATTTCTACTCAGTCTTGAACTCACAACTGAGTTTAACAATTAAGGCTTAAAAATACGATATAAGGGTCATGATATAAATTTACCATAATTAACCAATCATTATCTGTCCACACATATACAGTACATATATATAGCCCTGAAAATTCAAAATATATATAATATTATATTATTATTCTCATCTCTTGATAAAAATCCCAATTTAGGGTTCGGATTCCATATCTGACTTATCCTTTGTATGCAACATCAATAATCAAGTTAAAATAATTAACTTAATATTTTGTACAAATTCATATAATAAAATATTTATTATTATATTTCTAATTGTCATTTCATATATTATTTAAATAATATAGAAATTATATTTTCATTGAAAATAAATAATAAAAACTTTCTCGCTTACAAAAATTAATTACTATAACAATATAATTTATAATAATTAATAATTCTAAAATTATTTCTAGTTTTTCAAGTAATAAATATATTTGCATTTATCACATTGCATTACTTATTCTCATCATTTTAAATAAATAAAAATTTTATATGCAAAATTTCTTATTTATTTTATAGAAAATTATTTTAATAAATGAAAAAATTTTATATGCAAAATTTCTTATTTATTTTATAGAAAAATATTTATTTTGAATAATATGAAATCTTATTTTATTTTTAAATAAACTCCTTTATTTAAGGAACCATGGATTTTCTTTCTTTTTATTCACAAATAAACTCTTTTTATTTTGAATAATATGAAATCCTATTTCATATCTAAATAAACTCCTTTATTTAAGAAATTAGATCTCTTCCTATTCACAAATAAACTCCTTTATTTTTAGGAAAAATAAAATCCAATTTCAACTCTAATTAGTTACTTATCATGGAATCCAATTCCAACTCTAATTAGTTAGCATGAAATTTAATTTTAAAATTAAAATAAATCTTTTATTTTAATATTAAAATAGAACCTTTTATTTTAAGATTAAAATAAACCTTTTATTTTAATTATAAAATTATTAAAATTAAAATAAAACTTTATATTTTAACATTAAAATAAACCTTTTATTTTAAAATTAAAATAAACTTTTATTTTAATTATATAATAATTAAGAATAAATATTATATATATATATATATATTCGTAATATATATATATATATATAATATTAATATCCGCGTATTATTTATAATATATATAATCATATAATAAGTATATATATATATATAAAAAAAACGGATGAAATTAATATCTCGACACCCATAATAAGACTCCTCTTATTTTTAGATGTGGGCAACCCAATTTAACAATTTCTATTTAATTAATTAAGCTCCCTAATCTTATTAGGATAATTAATTAAACTCCTTTAATTAATTTTCCTTCCTAATCCAATTAGAATAAATGAGATACTTATATTAAATTAATTCCTAAACTCTTTAGAAAAAAAAATAATAATAATTGTAATAATATTAATAAGACTCCTCTTATTAATTTATATTTAATATTTCTAAATATTAAATAATAATTTACGGTGGTGATCATCTCAATTTCCTTTAAAGTCCATCACACGGGCTCTTAGCATATCTTCTAATATCCGAATCGTTCTTCTCTCTCTCACATGATCGTAAAATGCATTTGAGGGTGGTATGTTGATCGGGCTTGTGTGCATCTTACTTTCGTGTAGGTGATCATCTCAATTTCCTTTAAAGTCCATCACATGTAGCATATCTTACAATATCTTCTATCTCACTCTGTGCTCGTCTGTTACTCCCGTTTTGAGGTGGTTCATTCGCAATTGTGTACCCATGCATTCCTGAAGACGTTTCCCAAAATTTGATGTGAAGCGTGGATCCCTATCTGAAACAATTGATACCGACACTCCGTATCTCGAAACAATTTCTTTTACGTATAACCTTGCCGGTAACCGATCTAAGTTGAATCGATTTTGATCGAAAAGGAAGTGTGCGGATTTAAATCGATCCATTAACGATAACCCATACTGCGTCGTAGCCATTTCTGAGTCGTCGGAAGGCCAACCACGAAGTCCATTGTAATATGTTCCCATTTCCATTCTGGGATCTCTAATGGTTGTAGCAATCCACTCGGTCTTTGATGTTCCGCTTTCACTTTCTGACAGGTCAGACACTTGGCAACACATTCTGAAACATCACGTTTCAAATTCGGCCACCAGAAATGTTTTCTAAGATCTTGGTACATCTTGGTACTACCAGGGTGAATCGAATATCATGAACTATGAGCCTCGCTCAAAATGTCTTCCTTAATCTCTTACACTGGCGATACCCAAATTCTACTCTCAAATCTCAATATTCCTTCCTTATCCATCTTAAATCTCGGTTCAGTTCCTTCGGATATCTTCTTTGTCACCTTTTTACATTCTTCGTTCTGAAGCTGAGCCTCCTTAACTTTATCCAGTAGGGTTGTACCAGATTGCATCTGAAATATCTTCTCATCAATTTCCATAGGATACTTCACCTCTAACTCTAGTTTCTCCATTTCTGAAATTAGCTCCTCCTGAGCAGTTAACATCATCAAATTCTCACGACCCTTTCTACTTAAGGCGTCGGTAACCACATTTGCTTTACCCGGATGGTATAAAATCTCACAGTCGTAATCCTTAATTAATTCCAACCATCTTCTTTGACGCATATTCAAATCCTCTGCGTGAAAATATATTTCAGACTCTTGTGGTCCGTATATATTTCACACTTCTTCCCGTAGAGATAGTGCCTCCAAATTTTTAAAGCAAAAACAAATGAAGCTAACTCCAAATCATGGGTCGGGTATCCCTTCTCGTAATCCTTCAACTGTCGTGATGCATACGCAATGACTCTGCCATTTTGCATAAGCACACAGCCAAGTCCTTTATGCGACGCATCACTAAAAACAACAAAATTTCAGATCATCCGGAAGGATAACATTGTGTGTCGTACTTAATCTCTTCTTCAATTCTTGAAAGCTCTCCTCACACTTCTCCGTCCAAATAAATTTCACAGCTTTACGAGTTAAATTCATTAACGGAGTTGCTATCTTGGAAAAGTCTTGTATGAACCTTCTATAATATCCTGCCAATCCAACAAAACTTCTTACTTCTGACGGCATTCTCGGCTGATCCCAGTTAATCACGGCTTTGACTTTAGATGGATCTACCGAAATTCCATTTTTATCGATCACGTGACCAAGAAATTGCACTCGTTCAATCCAAAATTCTCATTTTGAAAACTTGGCATACAAGTTTTCCCTTCTCAATGCTTCCAATGTTAATCTCAAATTCTCTTCATGTTCTTCCTTGGTCTTCGAATAAACCAAAATATCATCTATAAATACCACTACGAACTTGTCCAAAAATGACTTGAACACACCATTCATTAGTCCAATAAATGCTGCAGGAGCATTCGTTAGACCAAACGACATTACTAAAAATTCGTAGTGACCATATCGCGTTCTAAACGCTGTCTTTGGTACATCCTCTGGTCTCACCTTCAATTGATGATAACCGCTTCTCAAGTCTATCTTGGAAAAGTATCTCGCTCCCTTTAATTGATCAAACAGGTCGTCGATCCTCGATAATGGATATCTATTTTTAATCGTGACCTTATTCAGTTCTCTGTAATCAATACAGAGACACATCGTTTCATCCTTCTTCTTCACAAACAACATCGGCGCTCCCCACGACGATACGCTCGGTTGAATGTACTTCTTGTCCAACAATTCTTGTAGTTGTACCATTAGTTCTTTAATCTCTACTGGTGTCATTCGGTATGGTGCCTTTGATATTGGAGCGGTTCCGGGTGCCAGATCGATCACAAAATCTATCTCTCTATCCGGTGGAAGTCCTGGCAAATCATCTGGAAATACGTCGACGAAGTCCCTCACAATCGGTATCTCTTCGACCTTTGGATTCTCTTTTCGACTGTCGACTATGTAAGCTAAGTATCCTACACAGCCTTGTCTTAACAACTTCCTGGCCTGCATCATCGTCAGACAACTCGCTTGTCTCAAGCGACTTCTTACCATAAAACACAACCTTCGATTTGAGTCATAAGGTTAATACGCTTCTTTTGGCAATCAATTACATCCCCGTAATTGAATAAGCAATCCATTCCCAATATAACGTCAAATTCCCCAAGTCGAATAGGGATAAGAACTACGTTCATGATATTACCCTTAATATCCACTCTACAATTCTTATGTACGTACTTAACAGGGATTATTTCTCTATTCACAATTTCTATGTTCATGGGGTAATCCAATTCATTCTTAGGCAAATCTAAATTCTAGGAAAAATCATCGGATATAAAGGAACAAGTAGCACCCGAATCAAATAAAATATAAGCATTAATTTTATTGATCGGAATGATACCTGACACCACATCATGGGATTGAACTGCATCTTGCACCGTCATGTTGAAAGTCCGGGTGATCGGTCGATTTGTTGTGGTTGGTCCGGTGATGGTTAAGGCATTTCCACTATTTTTTCCCCGCTTTCCTCCTGATCCTGACACTCCCGATCCCTTCTTGGGACAGTCTCTTGCCAGATGGTCTTTCGAACCACAAGTAAAACAAGCACCCTTCTTTGGGTTTGGACAGTTTAGTGCTATGTGGCCTTCCTGACCACAATTGTAGCACAATCTTTTTCCTTTCATACAAACTCCCAGATGGGCTTTCCCGCAAGTCGGGCATGCTTCGATTCTTTTCTTCTGATTACCTTGCTGATTTCCCGATGATGAGCTGTCATTCCATCTTTTCTTCTGATTGAAATTTTCACCTCCTGTGCCACTTCCACTGGCCTTGTTATTTCCTTCACCTTCATTCCTCTTCTTCTTTTGATCTTGATTGTACTTGGTCACCGCATCGCTTCCACCTTCAGCGAGGATGGCCTTTTCCAAAACTCCGGCAAATGTGTTTATCTAAAACATTGATACCTTGCTGTACACCCAAGGCTTTAGTCCTTATTCGAATATTCTGGCTTTTCTCTCGTCAGTGTGTACTTGGTACGGGGCGAAGCTTTCCAACTCGTTGAATTTAGCCGCGTAGTCAGGTACACTCATGTTTCCCTACTTCAGTTCCAGAAATTGAACCTCCATCTGATTCTGCGAACTAGTTGGGAAATACATCTCGAAAAACATTTCTTTAAATCTCTCCCACGTAATTACACCTTCACCTCCTCGCACTTTGTTTGCTTGCCACCAATAGCTAGCCTCAGACTTTAGCATAAATGTTGCAAAAGCGGTCTTCTGGTCTTCTCTAACCCTAGCAATGTCGAAAACCTTCTCCATTTCCATAACCCACGTTTGAGCCTCGATTGGATTAATGGAACCTTTGAACTCTAGCGGTCCCACCGCCTTGAAGTCTTTAAACGTTGTGTTTGGTGGAGCTTGAGGTTGATTATTCATGGCTCCAGTCAGTAAGTTCACCAACTATTGAACGGGATTAGCATTGGCGTTATTGTTATTATTGGTAGACTCTTCCTGAGCCGGTTGACGTTGTTGTCTTCTCCATGGCGGCATTTTTCTGTTAAATAAACGCTTATTAGAACTTTATTTATTTCTCTAAATAGTTAAGGCATTACTCAACAATTTAACATATCACTTAACACATCATCTTAAACAACTTGATATATTTGCATTCAAATCAAAGTTTTAACATTAAACGATAGCATAACTGCTATTTACATCAACTATCCTGGAATAAAGAATTCACAGGATTTAAAACATTCAAATATTCTTTCGTTCATAAACACGTCATAATTTACATCTAAAAACTAATTAAGTTCTTCACATAATTAAATAAATCATATCACTGTCGGTCAAGGTACTAATTAGCCTTGCTACGCTCCTCTTCTAAGATGCGATACATCGTTCTACGATCCATCATGTACAATGGTAGTCCTTTGAACTAGATTAGGTACCTCAAAACTCGATCTTGAGTCTCATTCATTGCCTTATTAAGTGTAGAATATGTCTCCCCAATCTTCGCTTTCTTTGCACGACCATCATCTTCTGCACGATCAGCTCGACATGATTCCCTTACCCATCCCTCCTCTGCTATGTTCAGTCTTTCGGAGGTTTCCTTCAGTTCCTTCTTCAGCTTCTCTATCTCCTCGGTCTTATCTTCGGTTTGACCCTTCTCATGGACCAAATCCGATTCTACATTTCCCAGTCGTGAGTGAAGAGTCGAAATCTCCCTCTCCTTCTCCTCTAGAGTAATCTACTGAATAATAGCTCGCTCAGTCAGATCCTGCACCTCATCTCGTAACTCCACGTTACGGTCGTATAATGTGTCGTACATCTCAGCATCAACGGTGTACCGTGGTAACTCCTCTTCTTCCTCTTCCTCTTCCTCTTCCTCTTCCTCTTCCTCAACAAATTCCTCCTCAGGATCAGTCTCGGGCTCATGCTCCTGACCAACAACGGTGATCAATGGAGATAACTCCCTTTGTACCAGCTGCTCCCTAACGACATGAATGTCTCGGGGCTCCTCCTCTGTCGGTACTATAGGTACACGGGGTTCCTCCTCAGTAGGTACTATAGGTACACGGGGTTCTTCCTCCCCAGCTTGACTAGCTTCACCAACATTCGACATCCTGACAACAAAATTTTAAGTTTTAGTTACTAAGTCGTATCATCTAACGAATACTTTAACACATAAACAAATAACATATTTTATTATCTTCAATGAATTACAAAAATTCATTTCTTAGAACTCGATAAGAGTTTTCCATTACTATCTTCTTCTATAAGGCTACTACCTAAGGTTGTTCCCCCACCTAAGGTTCATAATCTACAGCTTTGATACCAACTTGTGACACCCCCAAATTCGGGTACTTCGATTCCACGGGATTTGGTGTTCACTGTACAAATATCATCTATCTATCTACCCATAATAAATGTAAACCATGCAATAGATAGAAATAAAATCTTCCCTTTAAAGGGTTACAACATCTGAA
This sequence comes from Panax quinquefolius, assembly GCA_020205615.1. NCBI lineage: Eukaryota > Viridiplantae > Streptophyta > Magnoliopsida > Apiales > Araliaceae > Panax > Panax quinquefolius. Next base: position 73,850,562 of record CM035169.1, on the reverse strand, counting down.
TCATAAACATAATCCTAGGTTAAACTAACCTTAAACATCTGTGCGGAATCATAAACAATTAAGTCTTAACAACATCATTAAATCAAGTCTTAAACAAAATACATCATCATATAAACAACAAGTCTTCATCACTTGCTAACTTTGCCCTTTCCCTTACTAGTGGAAGGTTCATCAGTTCTTTCGTTCTTAACTGCAATGTTATTAATAAGCAAGAGTGACCACTATTGCCCACAAGTGTAAAGATGAAATAATAGTATAATAACATGCGAGTGAATCAAAGACATCTGAATAAAAGCTCAACTTTTGAATCAAGAATGAATAACAAGAATCAAAAGATTTCTGAGGGTCATAAGACCTTGAACTATGTCCTAGGTTATCAAGGGTTATACTTGAAACATTTAACAGTCATAAGACTATGGACCTTTCTACTCGTACTTAGGGGGATCAGCCCTTAGTACCATACTGTGCACAATATCTTAACGCTAACGCATAAGTAAATCCCTTTGCAGGGTTGTTCATCTCAGTTTGACATTCGAGTCCGCACCAAAGGAAGTTTGGTTTGGATAATTCAATAAGGGTTCTAAAATTTAGAACGTTCATCAACTAAGGACTAGTTGAATCAATAAAGTTCACTAGTCTAATAAGGTTCAACAATAATGATATTCAATTTGAATAATAATCTCAAGAAGTATACAATAGGACAATTATTGTATAACTGAATCATGCTTTGAAAAGATAATCAATCTTTAATATAACATTTGAACTTGAATAATAGTAATGATAGTTTACTCGAGGTAAATAATAAACTTGAACAATAATGACAAGTATGGTTAGGAAACTTGCCTCGTGCATAGATTACACTTTAACTAATCACGTTCTTTGAATTTAATCCTACATACCATTCACATTCACAATACCAATTAATAATAACTTAACTAATCATCATAAACTTCATTCTCTTTGTTTACTTTGATTATTGACTATACTTAGTCAAATTACCACTTTGTCACATAATTTGTACTTCGTGAATATCAAGTTAATTATGTATTCAATAATTCAATCCACATGCAATTATGTTATTTACATGTTAGGCAACTATTTTAACATCTCATTATACTTCTAACATGTTTACATGTTCATTAAATTAATTTACTAACACATTGTTAGACTTAAACATTTTAAAAATTACATTTCTAAACTTTCTGGAGAGTGGTAAGCTGTATACCACTTTTATATGATCTTCGATTTCTTGTAGCGATAGGGCTGTGATGGGACTCTTAATGACTATGACGACACCAAGTAAGACCGTATGACTCGAGGACTCGAGAGATATTTGCAATGGCGTACATGGCATCATTGTACAGGACTTCTTGATTCTAGAGTTGGCGTCATGCATGAAACTCCAGACTTTGATTCCCGATTCGCGAAGAACACATAGTTAATGAAAAGGACAAAAATGATCATTAATTTCACTAAATTAACATACCCACATGCTAGATTTTTTAAATCATTAACATCTATAAAGTGATTTTACATATTAAAACACATAATTAAATTAAAATCTATAATTTCACTGACTTTTATGATCTTGAAGGTTTTGAAAATAAAACATGAAAATTGACACTACGGATTCGTTATAATACCGAATCCGTTCATTTAAACTTTGGTCTCTTCGTATCAACATGCATAATAATATACGAGTGTAAAATTTAGGGATAATATATGATCAACACATGAAATACCACGAATAAGGCCATATGGCCTTTACCCAAACTCTGTAATTTTATAGAAATCATATACTACTTATGTTTGTGATAACTCGAGATTTGAATAATCAAAATTTTACGAATAAATTTTTTTTTATTAATATTAATATTAATTATCAATTTTGTGACAAGTATCTGTGATACGAGTCCCAAGAAGGTCCATTTGTGTATTGACTAATAAATTTAGAGTAGAGTTGTGCTTAATAAAGAATAGAAACCCTAACCCTAATTTCTAGATAAGGATTCAATAGAAAATATAATTAAAATAATTATATTAATGAGTACGCGTTTGTATTATTTAGAATTTTGATCAATGATTGATCGGATAAGGTTTAAAACTAATAAACCCTAATAAGAGATTAGAAACCCTAATCTCAGGATTAGAAAACCTAACGTACCGTTAGAAACCCTAATCGTATACCGGGAGACCTTAATTTTAAATTCGGAAATCCTAAACCCTAATTAGGAAACCCTAATCCTAATTGGGAAACCTAATGTGTGTATTAAACTTAAATATGATTAGAAAACCCTAATTATATTTTAGTTATCTTAATTTCTATTTTACAAACCCTAATTGTAATTTAGAAAATTTATTTTTCTAATTAAAACCCCTAATTAAGTGGGTTATAAACCTAATGACCATTTTGACCCTAATTGCTAAATTAGGCAATTTTAATTAGGAATATTAATCCTAATTAGCAAGATTGAATTTTATGATTAGAAAATATTAATATAATTATTGAATCCTAATTATAATTTTGGAATATTAATTTTCTATTTTGAAAACCGAAATTCGAAAATATTGGAAATTAAATTGCAAACCTAAAGGGTTTAAACCCTAAACCCTAAAGGGTTCAAACCCTAAACCCTAACCCAAACCCTAAACCATAAGGGTTTGTGAATTGGACAAATATGCCATTAAAATTAATTTACAAATGACAAAAGTACCCTTTATGGATTTTTTTTAAGGTAACTTGTAAAATTTGTTAAGAGCTTTAGTGGTTGACCAACTCTCTTGACTATGTAACTCCAAATCTCAGCAAATCTGATCCAATTGACACCTAGCATGCTTGTATACAATGTATCTATGTTATATAAAAGAATTAGAGAGAGAAAGTGTACCCATTTTGTTTAATTTCTCTCCAAGCTCCTACCAACTCCCTCTCACAAAAAAACCTCCGAAAATCTAAGTTAGATCAATCACAATATCAGTCCTTAAAACACCAAAATCAGATTGGAGAGTATAGATCAAGGATTGGATAAGAAGAGGTAAAAACCTAAACCCTACCTTTGATCTTGTATGCTACGGTAAAAATTGTGTTTTTGTATTTATATAAGTGTTATAAGATGTTTTTAGATGATCTATGATGATTTATCATAGATCCATAGCATCAAAGTTGGTTTAAAATTGAAGTTTTCAAAAACTGTTCTTGAGCCTAAAAGTTGTCGACAACCGTATATCGGTGGCTCCAGATCTTTTTACATTTCTTTATTTTTGTTGTTTTTAAGCTTTGAGTGTGTAGTCTGTCATGCTTACTTTGATCTACAACTGGAATCATAGCTATTGGATGTCCAGATGTCGAGTTATTAATGGTCAAAACCCATTGACCGACGTTGACCAGAAGAATTCTGGGTAGCCCAGAATTCTAAATTCAGCGTCTGACAACATTTCTAAGCTTCGTGATCTGTCCGTGTTTATGCATTTTGATTTTGTTGTTGTAATCAGTTTATACCCTGTTATATGGTCTTGAACTATATGTCTTTAGAGCATGTAAACAATCAACAAATAGAATGTAGCAAGTGGTCAAAGCAGCCTACTTAACCATGATAACCGTTTCTGGAATTTCCAGAATGCCGAATGAACCGCCCTCTGACAGGGTTTGACCGAGGTATATCGTGTAGATCTGTTGTTGTTAAACTGATGTGTTGCTTTGTGAATTTTCTATGACATACTGTCTATAATGGTGAACCATTAAAAAACATAAAACATAACCGGAACACGTTAAAAATTGAGCTTCAAAGTAGTAATTATCGAAGCTATGCGGGTTTTCGGGTTACCCGAAAAACCGGTGACGACTCGATATTGTTTTTTGAGGCTCAAATCTTGCATCTGGGTTGTTGTTTGAGCCACTTGATGGTTGATAATTGGAGTATTACATGTATACTACACGATCACAGTTTACGTTAGCCCAGAAACATTTATGATTGGATTGTATAGTTGGTCAAAGACATTGGACCCATGTCTTTGCTTAATGTTGTCGGTGTTCTTGAGGCTCAAGAAGAACACCAACAATGACGCTTAGTGTGTCGCTATAGGCCATTAATGACGGTTTATTTAATTTTTATTTTACGAATTTAGGAAAATAATTAAAAATAGAAAATAAATTTAAAAAATTATTTAAAATGGTTTTAAAATTATTTTAAATTATGAAAAATAATTTTTAACCAATTAGAATATTTTTCATTAATATTTATAATTATTTAAATATTAATGATATTTAATTAATTAGTATTAAATAAATTAGAGGAAAATAATTTAATATTATGAAAAATCATTTTAAATAAGAATAAAGTATTTGAAAATATTTTGAGTTATAAAATGTGACTTTTAATATTTTTAGAGAATTTTCATTAATAATTTAATATTAATGATATTAGATTTATTTGATTATTAAATTAAATAAATAAGATAAAAATGATTTAAATGATTTTAAAATCATTTTAAATTAGAATAAAGTATTAGAAAATATTTTGAATTATAAAATATAATTTTCAATATTTTGGAGAATTCTCATTAATAAATTAATATTAATGATATAAGATTTATTTAATTATTATATTAAATAAATGAATTAAAAATGGTTTTATTGATTTAAAAATCAAATAAAAATGAGTAAAATGAATTAAAAATATTTTAAGTGATAATTATTACTTTTAATATTTTTTAATATTTTGATAATAATTTCATTAATGGTGATGATTTAAAATGATTTTAATTATTTCAAAAAATCATTTAAGTAGAATATTAATGATTTAAAAATATTTTAAGTTATTAATAATAACTTTAATATTTTGACAAGTATATCATTAATATTTTATATTATTAAATATTAATGATAATAAGATTATTTGATAATTAAATCATTTAAAAATGATTTAGATGTTTGAAAAATTATTATAAATTATAATAATTGTTTATAAATTATTAAAAGCTTCAGAAAAATATTATAAACGATATTTGACTTATCTAAAATAATATTGAAGCTTAGAGACCAAGTTTAATTGACAATCAATGTGTTAATTGTCGGATAGGGTGACGAACATCGAGAATGGATAGAAGTCCAACGAGCATCAGAAATAGTTAGACTTAATAAGTGTTTATATAGGTTATAAACAACGATGTGATTATGTGATAATGTGCTACAGGAGAAGTTTGATTGTAGAATACGATGTTGTTACGTGTTATAAATAATTGTCTTAATTGTGAGACTGACATATTTTGAATATAGGTCTTACTGAACGCAGATTAATTATATTGTGTAGTTTGTAATCAACGCGAAGGCAAGTTTCTCTAACTCGACCTTGAGTTATATTCATCATTCAAATATTATAATGGTTAATTATTTCTAATTATACCATGTCCAGGAATTTATTGTTGATTATTCGCGATTAGTTAGTGCATGATTAAATTAATGATTCTTGATTAGGAGAATATACATTTGTAGAATAACTGTTGTTGGATATTCATATATTCGTAGATGGTAGAATTGATGATCATGAGATAATTCACATTTATTGTCAAATTATATTGAGAAATGTCTTAGCTAATTATTACGGCTGAGCGAACATTTGTTAGGACTTGATAGGTTTGAGAAGAGAAGAGAAGTGATTAGATATTGAAATCCTTGCATTTCGTTTTTAAATCAAAATCTTGATTCTGAGACTGAGAAGAACAACCTTTTATATGAAGGGAACATTTTGGGTCGTAAATTCGGCCATTGCGCACTGTTAAGTATTATGCATAATATCGGGTATAATAAAGCTGATCACTTGTTATACTTGCAGAGGGGTATGATTTAATCTTTATGGTTATCTGATACGCCTGCGTATGTATCAAAGTAAATCTTTGATAGATACCCGAGAAAATAAGTTCAAAGATCTGGTGAGATCACTCAACATAAATCTAGAAAATATTCCACTTTGTTATTGTGTAGAATTGATTCTTGTTTATTCATTTGAATATCGTAGAACTTTGAAAGCGTTGTACTCTTTCATTATCAAATTATTGTGTTGCATAGAAAGGGAGAAGCCTTGTTATTGATTAACGCATTGTTTAGCTAATTCAAAGTTCCCCGAACTTTGGTGTCATATATTCTATCAAAATAGATAGTCTATTATTCTGATACTTATACATTCATTATATATCTTAACTTGCGGGGCAAATTTTTTGCTCACCCTTGCTAAATAAAACTTTTCAGCTAGGGACGAAGTTGCAGAAGGTGCTGTGAAGAACAAAGGCAAAATGCTGGAGTAGTTATAATAAACTTATTATTATGTTATGTTTGTAAACCCTTTTTGTATATCTAAGGGGTATGTTTGTAATGTTAAGGTTAGCGGACCTGGGACTAATGTATTAACAACATATGTTAATGTGATATGTATTACTATTTCTATATGAATGGGTAAATAGTTAGTATTAAATTGTGGATCGTGAACACCAAACTCGGGGGTCAGGTAACCTGGATTTGGGGGTGTCACAGGTTGGTATCAAAGCTGTAGTGACCAAGGTGTCACAAGTGGTAGAAGAGTTGTAGGCTATAAACCTTAAGTGGAGTGGGGAAAACCCTTGGATTATAACCATAAGCGAAATCTAGAAAACTTATTTAGAGTACTAAGTGAGGGATTGCCGAAGTGCGTCGATAGTGAGATATGTGGACACATAGTGTGAGAAGTTCGTACTGGAGAAGTATTAATCAAGTCATTTGGACTGATTGTAGGATGTCTTGAGAAGATGAAATGAGTGCGGAGATCTTTAGCGGTACATGTTGCAACCAGTGCCGAGAGTCGAGGTGTCAAGTAAGTAAAGCGAAGTTAGTTGAAGAGGTGGGAAAAGATAAACCTATGGTCAATCTGGGGAGCGATCATGACGATTATCCCGAGATGTATCTGAGTGGTGATAAGGAGGCGGAGTCCAAAGAAGCTAAGGTGGAGAAAGAGAATAAGACTAAAGTTGGAGAACAAGATAAAGAATCTGCAGAAATCCAAGAACTCCGAGAGTAAAGTGTTTCACTTGGAGGAGTTATGGAAGACGGAGCAAGTGTTACGCGAAATGACTGAAGAACGGAACGAGCTAAAGGCGCAGGTGAAAAGAATGAAGACTGAAGGTGGTGTATCGTCTGAAGGAATAATCAAGCAGTAAAAAGGGTAAGAATAAGAGAAAGAGGGACAACGACAGCGACAACTCTGAAAATTCAAACCCGAAAAAGAAGCAAGTCTGCAGCAAGTGTGGAAAGACTCACGTGGGAGAATGCATGATGTGGAAGAACGTGTGCTTCAATTTTAAGTAGGAAGGACATATTTCCCTATATTGTCCTAAGTCGAATGCAACAAGTGTCCCAGTAAGAAGAAGACTGGTGAAGGGAGTGGATGGTAGATAGCTTAAGTCTAAGCGATAGTATCTTTTGATAGAGTGTGATATTAACGGTTTTAATATCAAGATTATTGTGTGAACATATGAAAATATATATGTTTGTATGAATGAAATCTTTATTTTCTATATGAATATAAGATTAAGATTAATTTTTGAGTTCTTAAAACTCATACTTATGGTAAGTTCATGACTCATGATTATATGAAATGTTTTGAACCCCTCAGAGAATGGACGCCAAAAGTCTGACTAGGATAAGTTCATACACTCATATAATTGTGGCAAGTTCCTGAACCCCTAGGTGTGGTAAGTTTGATGAACTGGGGATAGTTATTTATGGATGGAGAGTTAAAACTTTTTGTATAAAGTTGGAGAATTACAACTTTTGTTTAAAGTTGTGTTGTTAATCCTGATATTATTTAAAAAGGGATAGTGCTATGTGTTAAGTACTAAATGTGTTATGTCTGCTATTTGAATAAATATGCGATTATATGAGAATTTTTTTTATTGTGTTATTAATAAGAATCTGTGTAAAGAAAGAGAATTAATGTAAGATTTTTATCAGATAATGCCGCCAAGGAAGGGAAGTCTAAAGAGAAATATGGAAGAACAATTTGTGAATCTGAAGTAGGAAGATATGACGGTGACAGAATATTTTGTCAAGTTCAACGAGTTAGCAAAATTTTCTCCACATCGAGTGGACACTAAAGAGCTTAAAGCACGATGTTTTAGGAACGGATTGAAATCGTTGGTACTCGAGAAGTTGAATGTGCTGCAAATTAGTTCATTTTCAACGTTATTAGAAAAAGCCATTATCGCTGAAGGAGAAATTGAAGCTGTATTGAAGAATGGTTAAGAATAAAGAAAGGAGGTTAAAGGAAATATTATGATAGGTGGTAGTGGAGGTAGTAATCTTAATAAACGTAAGAGGGATGGTGATATTAATTCAGGAAATAATCCAGTAGAGATTAGGAAGAAAAGGCGTATGCATGCGTAGTTTCTTGGAAGCATCATCAAGGAGTTTGTTTGAAGAACAAAGGAGCAATTATAACTGTGGTCAAGAGGGACACATGTCACCCCAGTGTCCCATTCCAAAGAAGACACAAGGTTGTTTTGCGTGTGGATCGACCGATCATCTGGTCCAGAATTGTCCGAAGAGAAATGTAGAGAGGAGAAGTGCTAACAAGGGACCCGGTAGCGAAACCTTGGTGATTCGAGGACCTGCACAGCCAGGAAGACCAACAACATTCACTTTTAGCATGACAGTTCCAAATGCAGCAGCTGCCCATGAAGAGGCGACAGGTAACGAGTTCGGTTAGAAATTTAATTACGCGAGTAATCTTGGTTAGATATTGTTGTGATTTGTTTTCTTGTATAGATTCAAGTCACAGGTTAGAATTGGAGACACAATTTAATATTGTGTTGATAAAAAGGAATTGATGATACAACTTTAAAAGATTATAGAGAATAAGAAAGCGGTGATTCCGAGGATGGAATCCTTTTAAGGAGGGGTGAATGTGATAACCCGAGATTTCGAATAATCAAAATTTTACGAATAATTTTTTTTTATTAATATTAATATTAATTATCAATTTTGTGACAAGTATCTGTGATACGAGTCACGAGAAGGTCCATTTGTGTATTGACTAATAAATTTAGAGTAGAGTTGTGCTTAATAAAGAATAGAAACCCTAACCCTAATTTTTGGATAGGGATTCGATAGAAAATATAATTAAAATAATTATATTAATGAGTACGCGTTTGTATTATTTAGAATTTTGATCAATAATTGATCGGATAAGGTTTAAAATTAATAAACCCTAATAAGAGATTAGAAACCCTAATCTCAGGATTAGAAAACCTAACGTACCGTTAGAAACCCTAATCGTATGCCGGGAGACCCTAATTTAAAATTCGAGAATCCTAAACACTAATTAGGAAACCCTAATCCTAATTGGGAAACCTAATGTGTGTATTAAACTTAAATATGATTAGAAAACCCTAATTATATTTTAGTTATCTTAATTTCTATTTTACAAACCCTAATTGTAATTTAGAAAATTTATTTTTCTAATTAAAACCCTAATTCGTGGGTTATAAACCCTAATGACCATTTTGACCTTAATTGCTAAATTAGGCAATTTTAATTACGAATATTAATCCTAATTAGCAAGATTGAATTTTATGATTAGAAAATATTAATATAATTATTGAATCCTAATTATAATTTTGGAATATTAATTTTTATTTTGAAACCGAAATTGAAAAAAAATATTGGAAATTAAATTGCAAACCTAAAGGGTTTAAACCCTAAACCCTAAAGGGTTCAAACCCCTAAACCCTAACCCAAACCCCTAAACCATAAGGGTTTGTGAATTGGACAAATATGCCATTAAAATTAATTTACAAATGACAAAAGTACCCTTTATGGATTTTTTTAAGGTAACTTGTAAAATTTGTTAAGAGCTTTAGTGGTTGACCAACTCTCTTGACTATGTAACTCCAAATCTCAGCAAATCGATCCAATTGACACCTAAAGCATGCTTGTATACAATGTATCTATGTTATATAAAAGAATTAGAGAGAGAAAGTGTACCCATTTTGTTTAATTTCTCTCCAAGCTCCTACCAACTCCCTCTCACAAAAAAACCTCCGAAAATCTAAGTTAGATCAGTCACAATATCAGTCCTTAAAACACCAAAATCAGATTGGAGAGTATAGATCAAGGATTGGATAAGAAGAGGTATAAACCTAAACCCTACCTTTGATCTTGTATGCTACGGTAAAAATTGTGTTTTTGTATTTATATAAGTGTTATAAGATGTTTTTAGATGATCTATGATGATTTATCATAGATCCATAGCATCAAAGTTGGTAAAAATTGAAGTTTTTCAAAAAACTGTTCTTGAGCCTAAAAGTTGTCTGACAACCATATGTCAGTGGCTCCAGATCTTTACCTGTTTACTGTTTTTGTTGTTTTAAGTTTTGAGTGTGTAGTCTGTCATGCTTACTTTGATCTACAACTGGAATCATAGCTATTGGATGTCCAGATGTCGAGTTATTAATGGTCAAAACCCATCGATTAAGCGTTGACTGAAAAATTGCAGGTAGCCCGTAATTCTAAATTCGGCGTCGACAACATTTCTAAGGTTCGTGATCTGTCCGTGTTTATGCATTTTGATTTTGTTGTTGTAATCAGTTTATACCCTGTTATATGGTCTTGAACTATATGTCTTTAGAGCATGTAAACAATCAACAAATAGAATGTAGCAAGTGGTCAAAGCAAACTTTACTTAACCACGATAACCATTTTTCGAAATTTCGAATCACCGAATGAACCGCTCTCTAACAGGGTTTGACCGAGGCATATCGTGTAGATCTGTTGTTGTTAAACTGATGTGTTGCTTTGTGAATGTTCTATGACATACGGTCTATAATGGTGAACCATTAAACAACATAAAACATAACCGGAATACGTTAAAAATTGAGCTTCAAAGTAGTACCACAAATCGTTCGGGTTTCGGGTTACCCGTAAAACCCGTAACGTACTCGATATGTTTTGCGAGGCTCAAATCTTGCATCTGGGTTGTTGTTTGAGCCACTTGATGGTTGATAATTGGAGTATTACATGTATACTACACGATCACAGTTTACGTTAGCCCAGAAACATTTATGATTGGATTGTATAGCTGGTCAAACGTGGACCCATGTGCTGCCGGCTGTCAGTGTTCTTGAGGCTCAAGAACACCAACAGCGACGCTTAGTGTCGCTATAGGCCATTAGCGACGGTTTATTTAATTTTTATTTTCTGAATTTCCGGTAATTAATTAAAAATAGAAAATAAATTATAAAAATTATTTAAAATGGTTTTAAAAATTATTTTAAATTATGAAAAATAATTTTTGACCAATTAGAATATTTTTCATTAATATTTATAATTATTTAGATATTAATGATATTTAATTAGTGTATTAAATAAATTAGAGGAAAATAATTTAATATTATGAAAAATCATTTTAAATAAGAATAAAGTATTTAAAAATATTTTGAGTTATAAAATGTGACTTTTAATATTTTTAGAGAATTTTCATTAATAATTTAATATTAATGATATTAGATTTATTTGATTATTAAATTAAATAAATAAGATAAAATGATTTAAATGATTTAAAAATCATTTTAAATTAGAATAAAGTATTAGAAAATATTTTGAATTATAAAATATAATTTTCAATATTTTGGAGAATTCTCATTAATAAATTAATATTAATGATATAAGATTTATTTAATTATTATATTAAATAAATGAATTAAAAATGATTTTATTGATTTAAAAATCAAATAAAAATGAGTAAAATGAATTAAAAATATTTTAAGTGATAATTAATTACTTTTAATATTTTGATAATAATTTCATTAATATTTAAATATTAATGGTGATGATTTAAAAATGATTTTAATTATTTCAAAAATCATTTAAGTAGAATATTAATGATTTAAAAATATTTTAAGTTATTAATAATAACTTTAATATTTTGACAAGTATAACATTAATATTTTTATATTATTAAATATTAATGATAATAAGATTATTTGATAATTAAATCATTTAAAAATGATTTCGATGTTTGAAAAATTATTATAAATTATAATAATTGTTTATAAATTATTAAAAGCTTCCGAAAAATATTATAAACGATATTTGACTTATCTAAAATAATATTGAAGCTTAGAGACCAAGTTTAATTGACAATCAATGTGTTAATTGTCGGATAGGGTGACCAGAACATCGAGAATGGATCGAAGTCCAACCAGGCCGAAATAGTTAGACTTGATAAGTGTTTATATAGGTTATAAACACTGATGTGATTATGTGATAATGTGCCTAGGAGAAGTTTGACTGTAGAATACAGTGTTACGTGTTATAAATAATTGTGCTAATTGTGAGACCGACATTGTTGAATATAGGTCTTACGAACGCAGTTAATTATATTGTGTAGCTGTAATCAACGCGAAAGGCAAGTTCTCTAACTCAACCTTGAGTTATATTCATTCAATTATTATAATGGTTAATTATTTCTAATTATACCATGTCCAGGAAATTTATTGTTGATTATTCGCAGTTAGTGCATGATTAAATTATTGATTCGGAGAATATACATTTGTAGAATAACTGTTGTTGGATATTCATATTCGTAGAAGGTAGAATTGATAGTACAGATAATTCATGTTTATTGTCAAATTATATTGAGAAATTTCTTAGCTAATTATTCTGGCTAGACGAACATTTGTTAGGACTTGATAGGTTTGAGAAGAGAAGAGAAGTGATTAGATATTGAAATCCTTGCATTTCATTTTTAAATCAAAATCTTGATTCTGAGACTGAGAAGAACAACCTTTTATATAAAGGGAATATTTTGGGTCGTAAATTCGGCCATTGCACACTGTTAAGTATTATGCATAATATCGGGTATAATAAAGCTGATCACTTGTTATACTTGCAGAGGGGTATGATTTAATCTTTATGGTTATCTGATACGCCTGCGTATGTATCAAAGTAAATCTTTGATAGATACCCGAGAAAATAAGTTCAAAGATCTAGTGAGATCACTCAACATAAATCTGGAAAATATTCCACTCTATTATTGTGTAGAATTGATTCTTGTTTATTCATTTGAATATCGTAGAACTTTGAAAGCGTTGTACTCTTTCATTATCAAATTATTGTGTTTCATAGAAAGGGAGAAGCCTTGTTATTGATTAACGCATTGTTCAGTTAATTCAAAGTTCCCCGAACTTCGGTGTCATATATTCTATCAAAATAGATAGTCTATTATTCTGATACTTATACATTCATTGTATATCTTAACTTGCGGGGCAAATTTGTTGCTCACCCTTGCTAAATAAAACTTTTCAGCTAGGGAGGAAGTTGCAGAAGGTGTTGTGAAGAACAAAGGCAAAATGCTGGAGTAGTTATAATAAACTTATTATTATGTTATGTTTGTAAACCCTTTTTGTATATCTAAGGGGTATGTTTGTAATGTTAAGGTTAGCGGACCTGGGACTAATGTATTAACAACATATGTTAATGTGATATGTATTACTATTTCTATATGAATGGGTAAATAGTTAGTATTATATTGTGGATCGTGAACACCAAACTCGGGGGTCAGGTAACCCAGATTTGGGGGTGTCACAATGTTCATGAAACTGCTGTTATGGTTTTCAAAATATATATAATTAAATACAATTTGATAACATCTTAACCTATATATGCACATAAGCCTTACAATTTCCCATCATAGAGACTTTACAAAAACTATGAAAGCTGTTTTTATCAAAACTTGAATACGTGAAATTTAGTATTTGAGAAGGAGAGATTACCCTGAGAATAAAGTATATATATGTAGGCTTAGATTCTTTCTTCAATCACTGAGTTCTCACAAAATCCTCTGAACTCTCTCTTGAATTTCTCAATCTCTCTCTCTCTCTGTATCTCTAAACTTAGCCAATAATAATAAAAAGAAAAGGAAAGGAGAATACGTAGAAATATCAATTGAGCCTTTATGCGCAGAGTTGAGGTCAGTTGCTCCATACGTGGTTTAACTGCCCTCAACTCCCCTTAAGGCCTCATTTGGCTAGCCTTAAAGGCTTATACCCAATTAATTTAATAAACTCATTTATCATATAGTTTAAATCATGTCACACCCACTTGCACAACAAATCAAATATCTTATTTAATTTAATATAAATAAAATATAATAATTTCTCATAAATTCACATAGTCATATAATTAATTTTCTCATTAATAAATAATGTCAAATTATTAACTCTCTAATTAATAATTAAATTAATTAAATAACATCATGCTTAATTAAATATTTCATTTAATTCAATAAGCTCACATAATTACATATTTGAATAATAATTATTCTCTACATTTATTTAATAAATATAACACATATAATTAAATTAATCTACCACAATTGCATCAACTAATTATTAAATCTAATAATTAAATCATCGAAAAATATTTATTTAATTCAATAAATATTAAAATTAATTTACAAAAATCTCGTTCGTCACATCAAGTAAATGGATAACGAATGATAATCTAAGGAAATACAAACTAAGGTCACAACTTCACCCCCACACAGGCATTCTGTCGAACACCTGGCGTGTTATATTTTATCAAACTAGCTACCCTTCTCTCTTTGGTCTTAATGGTCACGACAATTTGTCGATCGAGAACACATAGATGCCTATGCACCTCTGTCGAGGTATGCACAAACATAACCTCTTTAGATCAACCCGAAAGGGAATAGAACAGAGAAGAACGTCCAAGCTAGATGCAATCCTACATATGTCTATGCGAATCAATCATAACAAGGATTTAAGCATAAGTTCTTAATAAAATCGCACATGACGCACAGAGATATGTCTATTCTACGCACAACTTATGCAGTCGAAACCCACAATCACATGTCAATATATTTAGGTGTAAATCTACAATTCTTCTGTCGATATCATGCAGATTACCAAAATCATCACTAATGTCTTAGCAAGAATCATAAAGCACAAATATATTAAACCAAATCATATGGTGCCAACCAAAGAGATACAGACAGTCAATTCAAATAACAAAGGGATCCGTTATAACCTTAGAGCCAGTAATCAGTTCATATTTAATAAACCAAATACAAGTAGCAATAAAGACAACATTTATGGATTACAATCATAGAGAAGATATATGGATAGAAGAAACTCTGTCAAAGCCCCTTCAGTCTCTAATCAAATCGCTCAAATCAAGCTTTCCACTCCGTGTCGCTCGTTGCTCTTGTGCTCCAAAGAAATACAAACTTCTCCCAAATCTATCTAATATATATTTACAAACATCAACTAAGATCTAGAGAGAGAAAATACAAAAGAAAACTAAATTAAGCTAAGTTAACCTATTCTAAGTTATAAGTTGTGAGATAGTGAGAGAGCAGAGGCTGGTTCTTTAATATATACGCCTCCTCCTCCTTTTGCTAGGTCAAAAGCACTTGGTCTCTGTCTCTGGCACGGAGCTCATGTTGCTGGCATGAGCAATAGTTTCTATAATTTGGTATATAATGCGCCACATTAGTATGAAAAATAAGGAGCTCGCGTTGCGGCGCGAGTCCAAGAAGGGCCAATGGTGCTGCGGTGCCATGGTGACATCAGCAGGGATAGGGGTTGGCGCTGCGGCGCGGGCTTGAGCCTTGGCTTTGGCGCCGCGGCGCGGGCATAGGTATTTTGGCCATTTTGTCCCTGAAAGCATGGAAAAGACCTAAAAATCCCTGCATTGCATCAGTTAAGCGCGATAACTCTATATTCATAAAGAATCATACAAAATCTACGAGAATAGGTAACTATTTAAGTCATAAAATATTCGATTCGCGGGTATAAATCCCACTCATCAAATACCCCCAAACTTAAGTCTTTGTTTGTCCTCGAGCAAACTAACTAACACAACACTAATAATAAATAAAACACACGCGAAAGAAAACTAAAACAATATAGTAGTATCATGGCTTCAAAGCTCGATCATAGCCATTCCCAGAGAATAGGGCAAACACAGAGATGAATAAGGGTTCATTAAATTTCAAGCATAAGACTGTATTTGATCCATTCTATGTGTGTGTGTGGAGACCAACCGTCCTAACTAATCATAACTCAAATAAGCTCGCAGAGTCGATTGCTAATATCAATAAGCAAACTTCGCAACTTAAGCATTTAACAAGCATTAAGAATAAAATGCAAATGCAGGAAAAGATCAAAAGATTCTAGCATGACGATAGTAAAATCTGACTTGGACTGTACTTAATTACCTTAGGCTATTCAGAACTACCCATGAATGAGCTTTTAATCAGTGACTCCCAAGCCAGACGACTTTAGGGCACTAGGTGTAGAACACCCCTATGAATCTAATAACTCGAGCAGTAAAGGCCACGTAATCAACATAAGCCATTGACATTTTACAACAAAAATGAACTTTATTAAGCGAGTGCATTTTATGCTCCATCTCGATATCGTTCCTGCATTTATGGGCGAGTGCGTTTTACACTCCATCTCGACCCACCACAAAACTTTCGATATAACTCTTTTTCTTTTTTTTTTCTTTTTTTTTATGTGTCAACATGCCAGAAACCAAGATCCAAAACTGTATAAACATCTAAGTCTTTTATTACCTTATAAAAATGAAAGTTTATAAAAGTGAACAAATTCTCAAAGCAATAAACAAGTGAACTAAATTCAAAAAAATAACGAGTTAACACAGTTGGTCAATGCTTGCTAAGAAGGACGGATCAATAACAGTCTATACTTATCAATTGAACAACCCCTAGCTCATACATGCTTGACACGACTCTAAGAGATAGGCATAGATACTTGACGCTTGTCATCAGCCATAATCAAAAATTAATGATAACTATAACACATTTGCTAGATAGCAGCTCAAAATAGGGTAAAAAGGTCATTCATATGGCACAAGCATCTAATCTGTAAAAGCCCCAAAAAGATGGCTATAAACCACAATCATGCTGATAATAATCAAAGCATTAAATAATAAAACCAAAAATAGTTCATGGCATAATAATAGAAATCCAACAAAATCCCGCAGTTCAAAACGACTGCACCACAATCCTGATAAAAAGTCATAACAAAATACTAAATATTCAACCTATCATGGCAGTACGGAAATAAAATAGATAATAGCTAAAAACACCCCCAAACTTGAGATGAGCAATGCTCTCATTGCTAAACATAAAGCAATCGATACAAGAGGGCTTCCCTGAAGTTCGCTCACTCAGCAGCAGTCTCGTCCTCGTCAGCCTCGGCGAGTGGTGATGGGGGAGGGTAGGGTGGGAAGACAGGCAGCTCTGGAAACTGGTATAGCGTGAACTCAGCATTCTCGCCATAATAATTTGTGTAGATGTTGTACTTGGTATTCACCAGCTCAGCCTGGTACTGCATCGCTATCTCCTGTCTCTGAGCTACTGCTGCGATGTGCCTCCGCTGTCTCTGCGCCTCGGCATCCTGCTTCTGGTGCAGCAGGGTGAGTAATGCCATGATATCCGTTAATAGCCCCTGTTCAGCTGGGCCTGCGCCTGAAGTCTAACCCTGCTCTGGCTCTGTGGTAAGGGGCGACGCTGTAGGTGGTCTGTAGCCTTCGCCTCGGACATGAGACTCTACCCCGTCCCACACAATGAAACGGGAGATCGTCTGGTGGTCGATGATTGCCATGGGAGGCAAAGCTATCTCCTCAGGGCTCCACTAAATTCCTGCCTGCTTGCACAACCGGGTGATCAAGGAAGGATGAGGAAGTCTTGAAGCCACGGTACTCTTGATTGCCTTTATAATTGACTCGTGAATCAGAACTCCAATGTCCACTTGTAGACCCGTGACAATGGCGAATAGCAGAACTGCCATATCTCTGGTCACGTCGTTCAAGTGACGGGTTGGGATCATGTTAGCACATATGAAGCTGAACCATGCTTTCACATAGCGACTGAGCGCTGAAGTCGGGAAGCTGGTCTTTTCCCCAGTATAGTCGTTCTTTTTCCATGAAGTCCCGGGCTTGCAGAGCCTCCTTATAATATCCTCTACGTCATAACTGCGGAGTCCCAGCTCCATATAGTCTTTGCCCGCATAGTTGGGCGTGGCAAACAGTGTATTGATCGCCTCACTTCCAAACGCCACTAATTTCCCACTTACTTGGATGACCGCATCACCTTCAGCACTGGCGTTGGCATAAAATTCTTGAACTACAGAAATGATGGCTGACCCGGGTGGCTTCGTGAAATGGGTCCATTGGCACCCCGAAATCATGGCCAACAATTCGCCGTCATTTTTATCCAGCCTAATTAGATTTCGTGTGCCAAATGAACTTTTGTACCTTTTCCAGGCCTCTTCATTGATAAATTTGGTTCTATCCCAAGCCGTTGTTGGAGCCGCGGATGAAGATCCTTCTATGCTAAGGCGTTGCCTCTTTTATGCCATTGGTAAATTTCAGCAGTTGGTAAGGTTCAAACACAGTCTCTAAACAATGCTACTCTCTGTAGAAACAACCCTTGTATTAATTGCACAACAATTCCCCACTGAAATCCCAGTGATACTAACCCTCAATAGTCCAACTGTTCTCTCGAGCAATTTATCGAACACGTTGAGTGCACTCCTTAAAACCAACTTTGGCAACTTTTGTTTGTAAAGGCTCAATCCAGAATTCCGGTAGAGGAATTCACACCAATACACACAAGAAGAACAACACAATCCCACGAATTCAAATTAAAATAGAATTGACAAAAAATCCCCAATTACCTTGAGTGAGAAACCCTAGAATTGTGTGGAGAATCTGTCCAGAAATTGATGCTCTCGGTGTGTTATGGTAGGTTGAGATGACACAATTGATCGCTGCTAGGAAATTGTGGGAGTGAAACTGTTGGGGGTCTTTTGTGCTTTGATGTCGAGAGAGACGTGCTAAGACTGTCGAGAGAATGGGAGAGGAATGTGTTGATTTCTGGTGTAAAAACTGCTCTTAAGAGCCAAAATCTCGTTGCTGGCACCGCAGCGCGAGTAGCCCTTTGTTACTCTTGTGCATGCATGCGAAGTTAGCGAGAGCATATCTAGAGTCAGGCGCCTTGTATTTGAGTTGCCAAGTGTTGGGTGGCACTGCGACGCGAAGGAGAGAAGTTGGGCATTAAAGTAGTGGTATTTGCGGTATGAAGCTTAGTATATTGGGTGTGAGTTCAGTTGGCTGCGCTGTGATGTGAAACTTAGTATTTGGGCGTGAAGTTTGAGCCGCTGCCATAGCGGATGGTAGTGCATTTGGTGGCGCCGCGGAGCAAAAGGCTTTTTCTGTGTGTTTCTCAGCCTGTTTTCTACACATGCTAAGTCAGTATAAAAACTATACTGCAGAAGTAAATAAGCATTATAACAGGCTATATACTAACTATCTACAGAGTAAACTAGATATGGGTAAAGTAAAACTGATAAAATTTATACCGAGATGGGGGGCCTCCCCACCAAGCGCTTGTTTTAAAGTCGTTAGCTTGACTATACTGACGCCGTTCAATCCAGATCATAAGCGAAAATGACCTTTTAATGCCGCCTATTCGTCAATTCCTTTGGATCCTTAGCAGACATAGATGATTGGTCATTAATGTTCTCTTCATCCTTCGGCACAAAGAATCTTTCACCACTAGAATTATCCACTAATTCCCCTTGTTCATTAATTTGAAAACGTTCTTTGTGCGCTATTGGGCCCTCACAGATTTCCACAGTCGGGAGTGCGGGTTCAGGTTGTTGATCAGTCTTGACAGTGTACCCACTCTTGATCCTATTGTCTCCAACTTCAGACTCCACCGATTGGACAGTCTGCACTATGACGTCTCCCTCAACAATTGTGTGAGACTCATTGCATTTTCCTTGCCTATCCACCGTGCCATACTCAAATGCTTCATCCTTGAGATCAATTATAACTGGTAGATGGCATTTCGGTGGATTTGTGATGGCATTGACGAGTTGCCCCAATTGATTCTGTGACGAACGAGAATTTTGTAATTTATTTTAATATTTATTAAATTAAATAAATATTTTTGATGATTTAATTATTAGATTAAATAATTAATTGATGCAATTGTGATAGATTAATTTAATTATATGTGTTACATTTATTAAATTAATATAGAGAATACTTATTATTCAAGTATGTAATTATGTGAGCTTATTGAATTAAATGAAATATTCAATTAAGCATGATGTTATTTAATTAATTTAATTATTAATTAGAGAGTTAATAATTTAACATTATTTATTAATGAGAAAATTATTTATGTGACTATGTGAATTTATGAGAAATTATTATATTTTATTTAAAGTAAATTTAAATAAGATATTGATTTATTTGATGAAGGAATGTGACATTAATTAAACTATATGATAAAGCTTTATTAAATTAAATGGTTTGTAATCTATTAAAGCTAGCCAAACATGGCTGTAGTGGGAGTTGAGGGAAGTTACCCATGACTGGGTAACTGACCATTTCTGCGTCAGTTTTTCTCCTTTAATTATCAGACGTCTTTTTATCATTATTATTCTAAGTCTAGCAAAGGAAATCACAGAGAGAGTTTGAAGAGTTTGAGAACTTTGAGAGAGATTGTGAATACTGTGATTAAAGGAGAAGAAGTGTGAGAAATTAGGAATTGTTGTCACCCTGTGTAATCTAAGCAGAGTATTCAAGGGTAATCCCTTCTTCCCAAATTTTTAAGTTACGTCATTTAGTTTTTATAAAAAATGGCTTTCATTAATTCTGTAAGTCTCTGTGAATTGAGAAATGATGATTGTTGTAAGAATATGTAAAATAATTCGAGTAGTATAACATGTTTACTATGTAGACCATATCATCGATGATTATAAAAATGTAGTTATCACGATGACTTGTTATTTCAAAATTACAGAGTATGGGTTTTGGCCTTATGGCCCTATAAGTGGTATTTAATGTGTTGATCATATATTATCCCTAAATTTTACACTCGAATATTATTATGCATGTTGATACGAAGAGACCAAAGTTTAAATGAACGGATTCGGTATTATAACGAATCCGTGGTGACAATTTTCATGTTTTATTTTCAAAACCTTCAAGAACATCTAAGTCAGTGAATTTATAGGTTTTAATTCTGTAATTATGTGTTTTAATGGATTTAAATCGTTCTATAATTGTTGGGTAATGATTATGTATAAATCATAGCATGTGGATATGTTAATTTAGTGAAATTAATGATCATTTATTGTCCTTTTCGCTGAATTATGTGTTCTTCGCGAACTGGGAATCAAAGTTCGGAGTTTCAAATGCATGGCCGCCTAACTCCGAATCGAAGTCCCGCACCTCAGCGCCACCATGCATGCAGGCCTAAGTCTCGAGTCATGATGCGAGTTATGTAATAAAATTAAGTAATTGAGTATATAGTAATGTAATGATGGGTATATAAATACCACTCTCCGAAAAGTTCGTAAATTAGATTTTTAAAATGATTAAGTCTAACAATGTGTTAGTAATTTAATGTAATGAACATGGACATATGTCAGAAGTATAATGAGATATTAAAATAAATGTTTAACATGTAAATAGCATAATTACATGTGGATTGAATTATGGAATGCATAATTAACTGTTATTTATAAATTATGTGTCAATGAATGTGATAAATTGACTAAGTATAGTCAAAATCAAAGTAGACAAAGAGAATGAGTTTATGATGATTTGTTAAGTTATAATTAACTGGTATTGTAAATGTGAATGGTATGTAGGATTAAATTCAAAGAACGAGTTTAGTTAAAGTGTAATCTACACACGAGGCAAGTTTCCTAACCCTACTTATTATTATTGTTCAAGTTTATTATTTACCTCGAGTAAATTATCATTGTTATTATTCAAGTTCAAAGGTTATATTAATGATTGATTATCTTTTCAAAGCATGATTCAGTTATACAATAATTGTCCTATTGTATACTTCTTGAGATTATTATTCAATTTGAATATCATTATTATTGAACCTTATTAAACTAGCGAACCCTTATTGATTCGACTAGTCCATAGTTGATGAGCGTTCTAAATTTCAGAACCCTTGATGAATTATCCAAACCAAACTTCCTTTGGTGCGGACTCGAATGTCAAACCGAGATGAACAACCTCAGTAAAGGGATTTACTTTGCGTTAGCGTTAAGATATTGTGTACGCAGATGTTACTTAAAATTTGATCCCCTAAGTACGAGTAGAAAGGTCCATAGTCTTATGACTGTTAAAGGTTTCAAGTATAACCCTTGATAACCTAGGACATAGTTCAAGGTCTTTTGACCCTCAAAATTCTTTTGATTCTTGTTATTCATTCTTGATTCAAAAGTTGAGCTTTCATTCAGATGTATTTGATTTACTCGCGTGTTATTATACTATTATTTCATTATTATACTTGTGGGTAATAGTGCTCACTCTTGCTTAATAATAACATTGCAGTTAAGAATGAAAGAACCGACGAACCTTCCACTAGTAAAGGCAAGGGCAAGGTTAACAAGTGATGAAGACTTATTATTTTTATTAGATAATGTATTTATGTTTAAGATTTGAGTTAATGATGTTGTTTAAGACTTATTTGTTTATGATTCCGCACAGATGTTTAAGGTTAGTTTAACCTGGGATTGTATTATTATTATTCAGATGTTGTAACCCTTAAGGGGAAGATTTTTATTCTATCTATTGCATGGCTTGCATTTATTATGGGTAGATAGATAGATGATATTTGTACAGTGAACACCAAATCCCGTGGAATTGAAGTACCCGAATTTTGGGGTGTCACAAGTTGGTATCAAAGTTGTAGGTTATGAACCTTAGGTGGGGGAACAACCTTAGGTAGTAGCCTTATAGAAAGAAGATAGTGATGGAAACCTCTTATCGAGTTATAAGAAATGAATTTATGTAATTCATTGAAGATAATAAAAGACCTTATGTGTTTATGTGTTAAAGTATGCGTTAGATGATACGACTTAGTAACTAAAACTTAAAAATTTTGTTATCAGGATGTCGAATGTTGGAGAAGTTAGTCAAGCTGGGGAGGAAGAACCCCGGGTACCTATAGTACCTACTGAGGAGGAACCTCGTGTACCTATAGTACCGATAGAGGAGGAGCCCCGAGACATTCATGTCGTTAGGGAGCAGCTGGTGCAGAGGGAATCATCTCCATTGATCACCGTTGTTGGTCAGGAGCATGAGCCTGAGACTGATCCTAAGGAGGATCCTGAGGAGGAATTTGTTGAGGAAGAGGAAGAGGAAGAAGAGGAGTTACCACGGTACACCGTTGATGCTGTGATGTATGACACGTTATACGACCGTAACGTGGAGTTACGAAACGAGGTCCAAAATTTGACTGAGCGGCGGAAGCCAAGATATTACTCTCAGAAGCGAAGAAGAGGGAGATTTTGACTCTTCACTCTCGAGTGGCAAATGTAGAATGGGATTTGGTCCATGAGAAGGGTCAAACTGAAGATAAGACCGAGGAGATAGAGAAACTGAAGAAGGAATGAAGGAAACCTCGAAAAAATTTGAACATAGCAGAGGAAAAATTTGGGTAAGAGAATCGCGTCGAGCTGATCGTGCAAAGGATGATAGTCGTGCAAAGAAAGCAAAGATTGGGGAAACGTACTCTACACTTAACAAGGCAATGAATGAGACCCAAGATCAAGTTTTGAGGTACCCAATCCAGTTCAAAGGACTACCATTGTACATGATGGATCGCAGGACGATGCATCGCATTTTAGAAGAAGGGCGTAGCAAGGCTAATCAGTACCTTAACCAATAGTGATATGATTTATTTAATTATGTGAAGAACTTAATTAGTTTTTAGATGTAAATTCTGATGTGTTTATGAACGAAGGAATATTTTAATATTTTAAATCATGTGGATTCTTTATTCCAGGATAGTTGATGTAAATAGCAGTGATGCTATAGTTTGATGTCAAAACTTTGATTCGAATGAATATATATCAAGTTGTTTGAGATGATGTGTTAAGAGATATGTTAAATTGTTGAGTAATGCCTTAACTATTTAGAGAATAAACAAAGTTCTAATAAGCGTTTATTTAACAGGAAAAAAAAATGCCGCCAAGGAGGAGACAACAGCATCAACCGGCTCAGGAAGAGTCAACCAATAATAACAATAATGCCAACGCAAATCCCGTTCAACATTTAGTTAACTTACTGACTGGAGCAATGAACAATCAACCTCAAGCTCCATCAAACACAACGTTTAAAGACTTCAAGGCGGTGGGACCGCCAGAGTTCAAAGGTTCCATGAATCCAATAGAGGCTCAAACGTGGGTTATGGAAATGGAGAATGTTTTCGACGTTGCTAAGGTTAGAGAAGATCAGAAGACCGCTTTTACAACGTTTATACTGAAGTCTGAGGCTAGATATTGGTGGCAAACAAACAAAGTGCGAGGAGGTGAAGGTGTAATTACGTGGGAGAGATTTAAAGAAATGTTTTTCAAAATGTATTTCCCAACTAGTTCGCAGAATCGGATGGAAGTTCAATTTTTGGAACTAAAGCAGGGAAACATGAGCATACCTGACTACGCGGCTAAATTCAACGAGTTGGCAAGGTTTGTCCCATACCAAGTACACACTGACGAGAGAAAGGCCAGAAGATTCGAACAAGGACTAAAGCCTTGGGTATACAGTAAAGTTTCAATGTTTCAGATAAACACATTTGCCAGAGTACTGGAAAAGGCCATCCTCGCTGAAGGAGGAAGCGATGTGGTGACCAAGTACAATCAAGATCAGAAGAAGAAGAAGAAGAAGAAGAAGAAGAGTGAAGGTGAAATTAATAATAAGGCCAGTGGAAGTGGCATAGGAGGTAAAAATTTTAATCAGAAGAAAAGATGGAATGACAGCTCATCATCGGGGAATCAGCAAGGTAATCAGAAGAAAAGAATCGAAGCATGCCCGACTTGCGGGAAAGCCCATCTGGGAGTTTGTATGAAAGAAAAAAGAGTGTGCTACAATTGTGGTCAGGAAGGCCACATAGCACCAAACTGTCCAAACCCAAAGAAGGGTGCTTGTTTTACTTGTGGTTCGAAGGACCATCTGGCAAGAGATTGTCCCAAGAAGGGATCGGGAGGGTCGGGATCGGGGAGAAACCGGGAAACAATAAGTGGAAATGCCTTAACCATCACAGGACCAACCGCAACAAACCAACCAACCGCATGGACTTTTCAACATGACGGTGCAAGATGCGATTCAATCTCGTGATGTGGTGTCGTATCATTCGATCAATAAAGTTAATGCTTACGTATTATTTGATTAAGGTGCTACTTGTTCCTTTATATCCGATGATTTTTCCAAGAATTTAGATTTGCCTAAGAATGAATTGGATTACCCCCATGAACATAGAAATTTCAAATAGAGAAATAATCCTCATTGAAATACGTACATAAGAAGCGTAGAGTGGATATTAAGGGTAATATCATAAGCGTAGATCTTATCCCTATTCGACTTGGGGAATTTGACGTTATATTGGGAATGGACTGGTTATTCAATTACGGTGATGTAATTGATTGCCAAAAGAAGCGTATTAACCTTATGACTCCGTCAAAGGTTGTATTTTATGGTAGCAAGTCGCCTAGACAAGCGAGTTGTCTGACGATGATGCAGGCCAGGAAGTTATTAAGACAAGGCTGTGTAGGATACTTAGCTTACATAGTCGACAGTCGAAAAGAGAATCCAAAGGTAGAAGAGATACCGATTATGAGGAACTTCGTCGATGTATTTCCAGATGATTTGCCAGGACTTCCACCGGATAGAGAGGTAGATTTTGTGATCAATCTGGCGCCCGGAACCGCTCCAATATTGAAGGCACCATACCGAATGGTACCAGTAGAGATGAAAGAATTAATGGTATAATTACAAGAATTGTTGGACAAGAAGTACATTCAACCAAGCGTATCGCCGTGGGGAGCGCCGGTGTTGTTTGTGAAAAAGAAGGACGGACGATGCGGCTCTGCATTGATTACAGAGAACTGAATAAGGTCACGATTAAGAACATATATCCATTACCGAGGATCGACGACCTGTTTGATCAATTGAAGGGAGCAAGATACTTTTCCAAGATAGACTTGAGAAGAGGTTATCATCAACTGAAGGTGAGGCCAGAGGATGTACCGAAGACAGCATTCAGAAAGCGATACGGTCACTACGAATTTTTAGTAATGTCGTTTGGTCTAACGAATGCTCCTGCAGCATTTATGGGACTAATGAATGGTGTGTTCAAGCCATTTTGGACAAATTCGTGGTGGTATTTATAGACGATATTTTGGTATATTCCAAAACCAAAGAAGAACACGAAGAACATTTGAGGTTAACGTTGGAAGTATTGAGAAGGGAAAAGTTGTACGCTAAATTTTCGAAATGCGAATTTTGGATTGAACGAGTGCAATTTCTTGGTCACGTGATCGATAAAAATGGAATCTCGGTAGATCCATCTAAAGTCGAAGCCGTGATTAACTGGGATCAGCCGAGAACGCCGTCGGAAGTAAGAAATTTTCTTGGATTAGCAGGATATTATAGAAGATTCATACAAGACTTTTCCAAGATCGCAACTCCGTTAACGAATTTAACTCGTAAAGCTATGAAATTTGTTTGGACGGAGAAGTGTGAGGAGAGCTTTCAAGAATTGAAGAAGAGATTGAGTACGGCACCTGTGTTATCCCTTCCGGACGATACAGGAAATTTTGTTGTTTATAGTGATGCGTTGAATAAAGGATTTGGCTGTGTGCTGATGCAAAATGGCAAAGACATTGCATATGCATCACGACAATTGAAAGATTACGAGAAGGGATATTCGAACCACGACTTGGAGTTAACTGTAGTTGTTTTTGCTTTAAAAATTTGGATGCAGTATCTCTACGGGGAGAAGTGTGAAATATATACGGACCACAAGAGTCTGAAATATATTTTTACACAGAAGGATTTGAATATGCGTTAAAGAAGATGGTTGGAATTAATTAAGGATTACGACTATGAGATTTTATACCATCCGAGGAAAGCAAATGTAGTTGCTGACGCCTGAAGTAGAAATGGTCGTGAGAAATTGATGATGTTAACTGCTCAGGAGGAGCTAATTTCAGAAATAAAGAAACTGGAGTTGGAAGTGAAGTATCCTATGGAGATTGATGAGAAAATATTTCAGATGCAATCTGGTACAACTCTACTGGATAAAGTTAAGGAGGCTCAGCTTCAGGACAAAGAATGTAAAAAGGTAACAAAGAAGATATCTGAAGGAACTGAACCGAGATTTAAGATGGATAAGGAAGGAATACTGAGATTTGAGAATAGAATCTGGGTACCGCCAGTACAAGAGATTAAGGAAGAAATTTTGAGCGAGGCTCATAGTTCACGATATTTGATTCACCCTGGTAGTACCAAAATGTACCAAGATCTTCGACAACATTTCTGGTGGCCGAATTTAAAACGAGATGTTGAAGAATGTGTTGCCAAGTGTCTTACCTGTCAAAAAGTGAAAGCAGAACATCAGAGACCGAGTGGATTGCTACAACCGTTAGAGATCCCAGAATGGAAATGGGAACATATTACAATGGACTTCGTGGTTGGCCTTTCGACGACTCAGAAAGGCTATAACGCAGTATGGGTTATCGTTGATCGACTAACAAAATCTGCACACTTCCTTCCGATCAAAATCAGATTCAACTTAGATCAGTTGGCAAGGTTATATGTGAAAGAAATCATTTCGAGACACGGAGTGCCGGTGTCAATTGTTTCTGATAGAGATCCGCATTTTACATCGAACTTCTGGAAACGTCTACAGGAATGCATGGGTACGCAATTGCAAATGAGTACAGCTTATCACCCTCAAACAGACGGGTAGAGTGAGAGAACAATTCAAACATTAGAAGATATGCTAAGAGCCTGTGTGATGGATTTTAAAGGAAATTAGGATGATCACCTACCATTAATAGAGTTCGGCTACAACAACAGTTACCACGCTAGTATTGGCATGCCGCCTTACGAAGCGTTATCTGGTGAAAAAGTCATGAACTCCGCTTTCATTGGGATGAAGTTGGTGAAAGACAATTGCTAGGGGCGAATTAGTACAAACAGACGGCGAAATAGTTAAAGTGATCCTAGCACGACTGGTAGCGGCACAAGATCGACAGAAGAAATACGCTGATCCACATCGTAAAAATATCAAGTTTGAATCAGGTAGTTATGTTTTCTTGAAGGTCTCTCCCTAGAAGGGAAAGATTAGGTTCGGAAAGAAAGGAAAATTGAGTCCAAGATTCATTGGACCATTTGAAGCACTGAGAAGAAATTATTATATTTTATTTAAAGTAAATTTAAGTAAGATATTGATTTATTTGATGAAGGAGTGTGACATTAATTAAACTATATGATAAAGCTTTATTAAATTAAATGGTTTGTAATCTATTAAAGCTAGCCAAACATGGCTTTAGTGGGAGTTGAGGGAAGTTACCCATGACTGGGTAATTGACCACTTCTGCGTCAGTTTTTCTCCTTTAATTATCAGACATCTTTTTATCATTATTATTCTAAGTCTAGCAAAGGAAATCGCAGAGAGAGTTTGAAGAGTTTGAGAACTTTGAGAGAGATTGTGAATACTGTGATTAAAGGAGAAGAAGTATAAGAAATTGGGAATTGTTGTCACCCTGTGTAATCTAAGCAGAGTATTCAAGGGTAATCCCTTCTTCCCAAATTTTAAAGTTACGTCATTTAATTTTTATAAAAAATGGCTTTCATATATTCTGTAAGTCTCTGTGAATTGGGAAATGATGATTGTTGTAAGAATATGTGTAATAATTCGAGTAGTATAACATGTTTACTATGTACACCATATCATCAGTATCATAAAACATGTCGTTATACGATGACTTGTTATTTCAAAATTACAGAGTATGGGTTTTGGCCTTATAGCCTTATAAGTGGTATTTAATGTGTTGATCATATATTATCCCTAAATTTTACACTCGAATATTATTATGCATGTTGATACGAAGAGACCAAAGTTTAAATGAACGGATTCGGTATTATAACGAATCCGTGGTGACAATTTTCATGTTTTATTTTCAAAACCTTCAAGAACATCAAAGTCCGTGAATTTATAGGTTTTAATTCTGTAATTATGTGTTTTAATGGATTTAAATCGTTCTATAATTGTTGGGTAATGATTATGTATAAATCATAGCATGTGGGTATGTTAATTTAGTGAAATTAATGATCATTTATTGTCCTTTTTCGCTGAACTCTGTGTTCTTCGCGAACTAGGAATCAAAGTCTGGAGTTTAAGGCGTCATGTGGCCAACTCGTAAGCGAAGTCATGGCCATGATGGCTGCGCCAAGCGCCAAGTCTCGAGCCATAAACACTAAGTGTCCGTGGCATAATACATCATCATGCAGCCAAATGAAAGTACAAGTGTAATATAAAGAATATAAATACCACTCTCCAGAAAGTTCAGAAATGAGATTTTTAAAATGATTAAGTCTAACAATGTGTTAGTAATTTAATGTAATGAACATGGACATATGTCAGAAGTATAATGAGATATTAAAATAAATGTTTAACATGTAAATAGCATAATTACATGTGGATTAAATTATGGAATGCATAATTAACTGTTATTTATAAATTATGTGTCAATGAATGTGATAAATTGACTAAGTATAGTCAAAATCAAAGTTGACAAAGATAATGAGTTTATGATGATTAGTTAAGTTATAATTAACTGGTATTGTAAATGTGAATGGTATGTAGGATTAAATTCAAAGAACGAGTTTAGTTAAAGTGTAATCTACACACGAGGCAAGTTTCTTAACCCTACTTGTCATTATTGTTCAAGTTTATTATTTACCTCGAGTAAATTATCATTGTTATTATTCAAGTTCAAAGGTTATATTAAAGATTGATTATCTTTTCAAAGCATGATTCAGTTATACAATAATTGTCCTATTGTATACTTCTTGAGATTATTATTCAATTTGAATATCATTATTATTGAACCTTATTAGACTAGCGAACCCTTATTGATTCGACTAGTCCATAGTTGATGAGCGTTCTAAATTTCAGAACCCTTGATGAATTATCCAAACCAAACTTCCTTTGGTGCGGACTCGAATGTCAAACTGAGATGAACAACCCTGTAAAGGGATTTACTTATGCGTTAGCGTTAAGATAGATATTGTGCACATGATGGTACTAAGGGTCGATCCCCTAAAATGCAGTAGAAAGGTCCATAGTCTTATGACTATTAAAGGTTTCAAGTATAACCCTTGATAACCTAGGACATAGTTCAAGGTCTTTTGACCCTCAGAATTCTTTTGATTCTTGTTATTCATTCTTGATTCAAAAGTTGAGCTTTCATTTAGATGTCTTTGATTTACTCGCATGTTATTATACTGTTATTTCATTATTATACTTGTGGGAAATAGTGCTCACTCTTGCTTAATAATAACATTGCAGTTAAGAATGAAAGAACCGACGAACGTTCCTTTAGTAAAGGCAAGGGCAAGGTTAACAAGTGATGAAGACTTATTATTTTTATTAGATGATGTATTTATGTTTAAGACTTGAGTTAATGATGTTGTTTAAGACTTATTTGTTTATGATTCCGCACAGATGTTTAAGGTTAGTTTAACCTGGGATTGTATTATTATTATTCAGATGTTGTGGGGAAGATTTTTATTCTATCTATTGCATGGCTTGCATTTATTATGGGTAGATAGATAGATGATATTTGTATAAAGTGAACACCAAATCCCGTGAAATTGAAGTACCCGGATTTGGGGGTGTCACAGATTCTCAAGACTGTGCAATGCGGCTTCTTGGCTTGCCATCCAAACCTCATTTCTCTCAATAAAGTCGACGAGAAGCTCTTCAAGCCTGTTCTCTTCTTCTTGCGTTGAGGTCTCATAGAAGCTCTCATTGGGTTGAGATGTCAACTCATAATGTGGCGGAGACTGATAGTCAAACTGAGAGGCATAATTCGGATCATAATAGTGCTCTTGACTGTAGTCCCATGAGTTTGAATAACCCTGGCAGTTTGGATGATAGGAGATCGGTTCAAAGTCAGCTTGATACTGACAGTAGACATTCTGAGTGGACTGACACTCAAGATTGTCAGAAAACCTCAAGGCATTAGCAATTTGAAGTTGCAATTTCTCGAGCCCTTCTTCCGAGCTTGTTTATGTTGTTCCCTCATAAGGCCATTGATAACATTGATCGTCCATAATCTTCAAAAAATAAAAATAGAAAGAAAGGAAGATCAAACAAATAAAAAAAAAATATATATATATATATATAAGTTCAAAGTAAGACTCTATTGATTGAAATCAATATTGGACAATATTAGAATAATAGTTCCCCGGCAACGGCGCCAAAAACTTGTTGGTCGAAAAATCGATCACTAAACACGCGCAAGTATACGCGGTCTGACAAGTAATACAGTGATAAGGAGTGTGTCGTACCCACGAGGAACTATGACTAATATTTACCAAATACTGACTATGCATCGCTAAATTCTTATTCGAACAACAGTAAATGGAAGTGTGATTAATCTAGTTAACTAATTAACAAAGCAAGTAAATGGATAACGAATGATAATCTAAGGAAATACAAACTAAGGTCACAACTTCACCCCCACACAGGCATTTTGTCGAACACCTGGTGTGTTATGTTTTATCAAACTAGCTACCCTTCTCTCTTTAGTCTTAATGGTCACGATAATTTGTCGATCGAGAACACATAGGTGTCTATGCACCTCTGTCGAGGTATGCACAAACATAACCTCTCCAGATCAACCCGAAAGGGAATAGAACAGAGAAGAACGTCCAAGCTAGATGCAATCCTACATATGTCTATGCGAATCAATCATAACAAGGATTTAAGCATAAGTTCTTAATAAGGTCGCACAAGGCGCACAGAGATATGTCTATTCTACGCACAACTTATGCAGTCGAAACCCACAATCACATGCCAATATATTTAGGTGTAAATCTACAATTCTTCTATCGATATCATGCAGATTACCAAAATCATCACTAATGTCTTAGCAAGAATCATAAAGCACAAATATATTAAACCAAATCATATGGTGCCAACCAAAGAGATATAGACAGTCAATTCAAATAACAAAGGGATCCATTATAACCTTAGAGCCAATAATCAGTTCATATTTAATAAACCAAATACAAGTAGCAATAAAGACAACATTTATGGATTACAATCATAGAGAAGATAAATGGATAGAAGAAACTTTGTCAAAGCCCCTTCAGTCTCCAATCAAATCACTCAAATCAAGCTTTCCACTCTGTGTCGCTCGTTGCTCTTGTGCTCCAAAGAAATAAAAACTTCTCCCTAATCTATCTAATCTAAATTTACAAACATCAACTAAGATCTAGAGAGAGAAAATACAAAAGAAAACTAAATTAAGCTAAGCTAACCCATTCTAAGTTCTAAGTTGTGAGATAGTGAGAGAGCAGAGGCTGGTTCTCTGATACATACGCCTCCTCTTCCTTTTGCTAGGTCAAAAGC